>VXAL01014920.1:234447-240913 GCA_013399475.1 Chauna torquata | reverse complement strand
CCGGTAAGCGGAGCCGCCGCAGGAAGGGTGCGTCGGGACTAGGCACGGCGTTTTGTGAAGCCCTGCACCACCACCGAATTCAGCTTGTTCCCAAGTGTTTGGATGTTCCCCTGTGATGTTTCAAAAGCGATATTAATTTTTTTTTTTTTTAGCATAACTCTTTTAATCCAAACCACATTTTTGCAAACAAGCCACTACATATTTGCTGTGTTTTTTCCTGAAATAAATCCTGCGTGCCAGACCCTCTTCGGATGTAACTCATTGTAGCTCTCTCGCAGTTGAAATGAGCTGGCCCAGTTCACACCAGCCCAGCATGCAGCTTTTGTGTTTCACCCTCCGCAAACACCCAGCCCCTTCCCCTGGGGAATGGCATGCTTTTTGCTGATGGGCAAAGTTTCTCCAAATATTATCGTTCCTGTGACTGCAGAGAAGCAGCTCAGCTATGCAGGCTGTTTGCGTTTCTTGTATTCCGCTTCGAGGGACACGGCAGGGATGGGCAGGGGCAGCGGGGGCAAGTGGGGCCCCCCCAGGTACCAAGCCTGCCTGCGGGGCCGGGGAGGACAGACGGACACCGAGCTGCTCACCCTGCGGGGGGTCGCGAAAGGGTGGGCGGCACTGGGCAGGGTCGCTGCAGAGATCGAAGAGATCTCTGCTTAGCATTCTGCTCCAAATCTGATAGTCTTATTTCTCAGCTAAAATAAGTTCAATTCACAGCAGATAACACTGGCTCAGCAGTCTTGCTTCAGTTAATCTCTGATTAATTTTAGTGATCTTTCAGCCCCTTTTATTCCACATTATTCAGGAATTTCATATAATCTTTGCATCTGAGTGTGGCTCTGCTGTCTTTAATCCATGCTGATATTTTTTCCTCTTGGCTTTGCTCCACATTCCACCGGAGGCTTTGGTTTTCACCTGCTCTTTCCATGGCGTTCTCTCTCTCTCTTTTTTTTTTAATTGGTGCTGCAATGATGTTTTCAGACGGTGGGATTTGTGATGGTATAATCCATGTGCGGTTGCAGCAAGGTCGGGTGCTATTTCCTAGTTGCGTGCATTTAGCGTGCAGCAGTGTGGTGGTTCGGCCCCTCTGTGGGGCTTGGTCCCCCTCCCCTCCATCCCCAGCGCCCTTCCTGCATCTGCAATGCATCTGATCTGCCGTGAAGCTGGGTTTCCTGGAAAGGCCAGTGGTTTTTTCCTATTTAAGCTTAGCAATCTACATTGAAAATGATATTCTTTACAGCTGCCCCAGATTATTCAATTTACCTCCAAAACACCCATCGACGCCAGTCTCCCTTGAGCCCGCAGCTGACCCCCAAGGCCACCCAACAGCAAGCACCCTCCGGCCCCACGGGACCTGCCTCACCCCCACTTCTCTCTCCACCAGCTCCAGTTTCCAGGGGAAAAGTGCCAAGCAGAGGCTGTGCTTTTAAACGTGATGGATGGGTCGAGCGTGACAGCTCAGGTCACAGCTAAAGCCAAACTGTCATGCCGGAGCTGCGCCAAGCGTAGCCCCATGCGATGCAAGGGAGCGGTGCCAGCACTCAGCCGCGCCGGCAGCCAGGCAGGAAAACCCCGCAACACCCAGCCAAAGCACCCGCCCAGTGAGACGTCGTCATTTCAGAGGGGCTTCAGTCGGCCCCCTCGCACGCGCTGGCGGCTGTCCCGCGAGGCCTCGTGGGCCCCTGCCTGCCCCACGCCCTGGGGATGCCTCTGGGGGTTCAGCCCAAAAGATTGCACTGCATTTCTGTGTTGCCTAAAGTGGTGACGGTCCCAAGACTCTGTGAGTGTCAGATACCTCCTTCTACACCCACATGTGCAAAATCAAGGATTTACCTTGTACCCAGTATTTTCTGTCACTTCTTATTCTGTGGTCCTGCTGGGCGCTGGGCTCACCCCCACACCTGGGAACAGGGGATGCTCAGAGTCACCGAGGGATGTGCTCTCCTTAAATCAACCGATGGGCTCGGGAGACAGGAGAAGGCCTCAGGTGGCTCTTTAGTCCTTGTTTTTTTTCCAAGGGACAAGGACACCTCAAAGGACGAGGACACACAGTGCTAGGGGGTGCTTCAGCCCCTCTGTGTGCTTCTGGTTCAATGATTTTGTCATGAAGTCACTGCTTGGTGGCACTGGAACCGGTGCAGGACAAAAGCCCACATGAAATTTCCCATTCCCAGCTTCAGCAATGGGGGGGTATTACGCAGCCTGGGCTCAGCAGCTTGCAGGCTGCAGTGCAATAGATTTTTTTATTTTCGCAAAAAAAATTTGTCTCTCTGGATTGGAGCCCCTGACACCCGCCCAGCCTGCCCTTGTTGCAGCTCCCGCGTGTGGGTCCGGGGCTGGCACCGGCACCTGCTCCTCGGCCGCTGCCAGAGGGCCGGAGCTCTCCAGCCTCTTTCCAGTGACTTGCTGCCTGGACAAAGTTAAAAACCGACAACAACAAAGCGGTTCTGGCCTATTTCAGATGATTTAATCCTCTTTTGACTTCTTTGAATCTCAGGCTTACAGTTATTTAGCGCATTTCAGTAAGTATCTGAGCGCTCACGAGCACAGCTGCACCGAAGTTTGCGCTGCGATCCAGCCTCCCGGCTCAGGGACATTTCGGTTGGGCGTCTTTTAAGAGGAAGAGTGAAATTTAATTCGCAGTGCTACCTTCCAGATGCTCTGTTTTCTGAATGTGTGACAACAGAAAGCTGCCTCTATCAGTGTTATGCTCTTATGTGGTGGCACTAAAAAGAAAAGCGACTCCCATAAAGTTTTGGCCGAGCTGCGCGTTCCATCTGTGCGGAGCAGCGGGGCGACGCTCGATGTGCCGTGCGGCTGCCGGTGCTCCCCGCGGGACGCACGGACGTGCCCGGGGGGCTGCACCTCTCCGGCCTCCCCGTGCTGGTCCTGGCCCCCCCATGCCACCCCTGGGAGCCTGGAGCAGCCTCCCACTTCTGGCCTGACCGCGAACCTGTGCTTGTAAGACCTGGGGCTTGATTAACACTTTTTCTGTTAATTATTCCTAGAGTAGTGAAGGAGCGTTTCATTTCTGCCGTGCAGAAGAGCCCTGTGCCCACCCCAGCTCCAGCCCCCAGCCGGCACAGCCCGGGGCTGCCTTTGGGACCACAGCACGAGGCTGGGCAAGCACTGCGTGCTCCACCGCAGGCCTTGCGTCGACCGCGATGGGAGAACATCCAGCCCAGATGTGCTGGGAGGATGGATTTGGAAGCAGGCTGCAGGATTTCTGTTATTTATAACAATATTGGCTTAGTGGAGTAAAGAAGATAAATGAGTTCTAGCTAAGGATATACCAAAGGTATTTAGCACTTCTGGAGGGATGCCAGTTCTGCAAGCAGAAAACCATAAACCAGAGACCGAGAGATGCTTCCTCCCCAGCAGACACCAGCCCCACCGCCGCGGCTGCAGCCCCGCTCGCTGCTCCCTCCTCGCTGCTCTGTGCCCGAGCAGCGCAGCTCCAGCACAGCAGGTCCTCGCGCACGGCCGCTAGAACAGCCCCTTTGCTAACAAAACTGCACCGTGTAAGTGCTGTAGGGCTTTTACGCTGCCCTGCAGTAGGATTCGCAGCCTCACTTGCACACTGGTTTATGTGAGGGACATCTGACTACAATCTGATTAACACTAGATTACAACGTTGTGGTTTTTTAAGAGCTTAAAAACAGCTCATGTTATAGAAAGCTATCTGATCGTATAAGCGTCAGTATTTGAGAAAATCAGTGCCTAGAAGCGAACTGAGAATTTTCAGTGTTTTTTGCCAAAAATGCTATTTACCGAAAGAGAAACTCCTCAGCATACATGGGTTGGAGGAGGGTTGTGGCTGCAGTGAGTCCCGCAGGGCAGCAGGAGCATCCAGGGGAGGGTCCTGGGGAACTCCATGTAATTTCAGGGTATTTGGGACAATGTTTTCATCTTTCACCAGAAAAGCTTCCAGGTTTCACCCTGCATGGAACAGTAAAACATTGGCAGTTTTGCCAGCAGTGCGGATGACAGCGCTGGATGGGAAATCAGCATTCCCAGGAAGGGCACAGCCCAGGTGCGCGGGAGGGAACCAGACGCCCGGCTCAGCCAGGGAGGGCCTGGTCTCAGAGGGGAAATGCCCCAAGCCTGCCTTAACCCTGCCAATTTCCAGTAACTTTGTTATTAGCAGAAAGCAGGAGGAAAAACTCCTTAAGTTGTTCTAAGAGGATACAGTCAATGGTAACTGGATAAAATTAATTTAAAAAAAGAAAATCATGGAACAATTGGGGGTGTGCTGTTATTGCAGTGTTTTTCCTAAGTATTTTCGTTCTGAAGGAAAAAATCAGCCAGCTCGCCCATCTCCCCAGATCGCAGGTGACTCCGGCACTGATGGGTGTGACGCACGCCCGCGGGAGGCAGCAGCAGGCAGCCGCACCGTGCCGTCCCCTCTGCTGCTTCTGCCCTGGCCCTTCCGCAGCGGCCCCTGGCCCCCCAGCCCCGGCCCCCGCGTTCCTCTCGGCAGCGCCCGCGCACGCGTGGAGGGTGCAGTGTTGCGGCCAGCTCCCGTTTGCCAACATCCAGAAGGAGCATCCTGGGCCACCGCAGAGGCCACACGGGTGGAAGTGTTGTGTGCGAAGGGGTGGGCAGGTTCGCTCCTGCCCTGCGTTATTTGTTGTTGCTCTTTTTGGGCATCAGAGAAGCGGCCCTTCTGAACGCCGTCACGGCATGCGTGGCACGGCTGGCCAGGGACGCGTCCGCCGACGGAGCAGTTGCTCTTTGCAAGTTGGAGTACCCAAAACATCAGGTCTTTCTTCTAATCCTAGGGAAGAAGCAAAGGCACTCAAGTTTTCTTGCAGTGTTCAGGACGCCAGCACGGAGCTGTGGGCCAGCCCGCCTGCTCACATCCCCGCCATGCAGGTCCCGACCGTCCCCACGCCCAGCGGCTGCTCCCCCGTGTGCACCCGTGGGTCTGTGGGCGAGAGCCGCAGCCTGGGGGCACAGCCGGGGCAGACGGGTCTCCAGCTCTCCAAAGATGGGCCACGCACCTGATTTGTGAGTGCTGGGAGCAGCGGGGCCCCTTGCAGTTAGCATCCCAAAGGACAAATGTGTATGCAGGGCTTTGTCCTGGGGTCACCCTCTCTGTCCACCCACGAGAGCAGATCTTAAGGTACCAGCACAGCGTGTGAACAAGAGCAGGGTAACTGCGCTTTAGCCTCAGCTGTGATGCTAAAAAACAACCAACCAAAAACAACAACAAAAAAACCAAACCTCCCCAAACCAAAAAAACCCAGCTAACCAAAGCTACATGTCAGTCCTGTGGTCCGCTCGGTGGCTGTCAGCCCCGGCGCAGGGAAGATCAGTGCTGGGGACCTCACAGCCAAGGGGTGCAGGAGGGCAGCCCAGGGGGTCTGCCCCCGCTCAGAGAGGGGCTGAAGCCCCCCAGGCCCCGCGGTGACCCCCCTGTGCCACACAGCGTGCCCGGGCCCCTGGCCTGGGCTCGAGCTGTGGGGATGGGGCAGTTCCACTCCCAGTGGAACCTCGCACTCGCAAGATTTACAGGCTCAAGACGCTTGAGATGTATTTACTGGCTACCAACATAACCACAGTGTAATTGCATGTGATATCAAGCCAACTACTTTCCTAGAGCTGTCAGCGACAGGACGGGGTGGGATGTCTCTTCATCCAAATCTTATCTATACAGAAAACAGAAAAATAAAAACCGTTCTTCCACCCTTCAGCTCCTCTATTCTTTTTTCTTTCAGAAGAAATCTGGAGACTCGTCGCTTTATTAGTAAAAAAAAAAAGCCCAGGCTCCTCATAAACGAATTACAGAATGAATGTCCTGCTGAAAGCCCGCTCGCGCAGAGCGGCTGGTTGCTGCCGGTGGCTGCGTTTCCATCCCGGACCCTGTGCCCTGCACCCTCCCGCCCGATTCCTGCAGGGACGAAGCCGGCGGTGCTGGACGCGCTGTGGGCGCTGGCGGCGGCACCCGGCGGCACAGGCGCGGAGGCCGCAGCCTTGAGGGGTGGCCCTGTCGCCTCGCTGTCCCTGCAAGGCATTGATTCAAAATTATTTTCTGCCTGAGGCGTCTGAGGACCGTGCCACAGGAAGCACCAAAGGGCCATTGTGCTTAATGCCTAAAAGCACCTACCGTCCTGGCTGGGAAGAAAACCTTCGTTAAACACACCGCTCGTAACATTCGGCAAGGCCGAGCTGCCTGTTCAGCAGCCCCGGAGAACCGCTGCACAACAGCGAACTGCAGTAACACAGCCCCGTTCGTCGGCAAAACGCAAGGCGTTATGACGGGAAACCTTTGCGAAAGCCGGGTGTGTGTCACGCGCAACGCGTTGAATCGGGGCCTCACGCTTTGCTACCAGTGGCCCTCCGTGTCCCCCTCCGGGCGAGCAGCCCGGCGGCTGGACAGCCCCGCGGCAAGAGCACAGGCGCGAACCACGACAGAAAAGGTCCCCAACATCCCACACAGCTAAATAATTCCTAAGAGCAAACCTGC
>VXAL01014920.1:176731-223405 GCA_013399475.1 Chauna torquata | reverse complement strand
CGCGTCCCGCTAGAGGGCGCAGGCGGCCCGCACAGCCGCGGCCCGGCCGGGAGCCGCGCGTTCGGTGACGAACGCGGCCGAGCAGCTCAGGCAGGTAAAACGTCAAATCGTCTCCCGGGGTGCCGCAGCCGAGCGCGCTGATTCGTACCCATCTGTCTTCTATCATGTCCGCCAACGGATCTGACAATTATCTTAATGCCCATATGTTTAATTGTGGGCTTCTCAATTCCCCCATTGCTATCGGAAATCCTGCAGGAATTTCAATTTGGCATTCGACTTTCATTTCGGGGGATCAGATTCGCAGGCCTGCCATTTTTTTTTCCCGAAACGCCGGCGAAGGCCCTGACAGCGGGAGCCGCGGCAGTGCGCGCGCGACAGCCCCTGCTCAGCGCAAACGCAATAACGTGTCACCTGCCTTCCAAACCGGGAAGCCCATTCCAAATTAGCGCTCGCTGTATTTCATTAACCACCGAGTCCCAAACCCGAAGGGGCACCATCCCTGCCAACACCGTGACTCCGGGTAATATACCAATAAAGGTTTTATTAAACACTCCAGTAATGCCATCATCGGAGCTGACAGCGCGGGCACAATGGAAATCCATCCATTACTTCCATCTGCATCGCTCACAGACACACTCTGTGGATCAGGGCTGTTACTTCATTTAATAAAGGAGACTGCGGAGAAGAGTTAAGCAGCTGACGAGCAAAACTGTCAGAAGTTGCGGGAGGCTTCGCTATAAAAGCACCAGAAGAAGCAGCGCTGGAGCTGCACAGAGCTACCTCCGCGGTCCTGCGCCAGAGCTGCGACAGGCTGACGCGCGGAGCTGTGAGTGGTACAGACAGTTTGTCTGTACACACCAGGTGTCTGTAGGTACAGACAAGATGTCTGTACGGAAAATTTAGCACTTGCTCTAGACTTCCTCAGGTGTGCACCTCCCGTAACAGTGGTGTGAAACGGGTTTCCATAGATGATAAACTCAGCAGTGAACTGTAAATCTCTCTTTATTCTCCAAAAACAAGTACTTGGGCAGATAAAAAGATCGAGGAATGTTTCTAATCAGACTTACAAGATAATATAGTATAATTGTTAACAGCAAGTCAAGACCGCAGTAGGAAAGATAAAAGGGAATCCTGCCAAGGGGAACTTGAGAAAATCTTTTACTACTAGATGAAATGCAAATAACCAAAAGCAAGTGTAAAATACTGGAGACAAAAACTCTCCCCTTGTTGAGACGCTTTAATTTTAAAAACACGACAGACTAAGAACTGGCATTATTTGGTTTTAAGAAAGAAAGAGTTGTTACAGGGTACGCTTAGAGGTCTGCACTTCTACTTCCTTAAATCTCAAATGAGAAAACACAATACAATCATGATGGCATCCTTCTGAGGAGAAAAAGTATTTCTTCCCCTCACCTGATATGTGCAGGGGTCTCACCCAGGTGACCTCCACCAGTCCCCTCTAACCTAAATTCTTCTGTGATTCTACAAAAGATGAAAACCATTTCATTTTGAGGTTGATGAAGACAAAGGAACATATGACACCACTTCTGGTTGGAGAACAACCACTGGCCTTCAAACAGAGCTCCAGAGAGCGACTGGAAGCTGTAAAGACACTTTGACAGACGCAACGTCTCGCTCTGGATCCCTCCCTTTTCCTGCGAGCCTCCCTGGGCTCCATCTATGGTCTGCGCAGACAGACAGACAGACCGACCGAACCGGAGACTGCAAGCACCTCATCCTGCTCCTGCTCCTGCCCCTGCCCTGGAGCAGCCCGCCTCCTCCTGTGGACCACTGCCACCACAGGCCTGCTCGAGATGCCTCAAGTTGGGTGGTCCAACTTGAAGAGAAACAGCCTGGATATCTTGATTATTTGGCCTGACTTCTGGAAGACAACCTCGTGTTTTATCACATCAAGGAGCAGAGGCAGTAATAATGATTGAAGGCTAACAGTTTGGAGGATTTTTAAACTGAAGTGTTGAATTCAGATGCAAAATAAGATGCCATAAGGTCATCATCACTTTGCCACTGATGTATCGACATAAAGTTTTATTCATGTTTTTAAAAATAGTTCTGATAAAAAAAAATTCCTCACATTTCTCCTCCTTTAGGTTCTCAGGAGATCTGGAAGATAATCATGTATGTCATGTCTCACAACCGACTGATAAAAACTGTCAATCCTTTTCTTCCTTTTTTACAACCTACAATGTGGTCAGTCTTGCTTGTTGAGGTTTGTAGCTTTTTCTTCTTGCAAACTGGCAAATTTCAGGTTTGCTTATGGAGCAAGCCCTCCTCCCTGTGACCACCCTTTCACTAAAGAAAAAACAATTCTTTTCCACTGTCACTTATTTCAAGCACATTTTCCCCTCTGAGTGGGAGACAAGATTTCTGCCAAGATAGACAGGATCAAGCTTCAGGCTACAGCACTCGTCTCACTGCAATCTTTCCTGTGCCACAGCAGAGGGGGGTGGTTTGCTCCTAAACATTAATGCCTTCTACCTCCACAGCTATGAAAACACCACTATGCAACTGCCTTTCCATGGAGTATTCTCCTGGATAATTTATTCCTACAATTTCAATCGCTCGCAAAAAGATTCAGGTAGCCCAATCACTCTGTTATCCGTAAGTGCTGTACTTTCTGAGGTACGGAAGTCTATCAGCTATAACTCTACCAGGCTACAGACACACCTATGTGTATATGTGTGCTTATGTGCACACATATATTTACAGCAAAAGATCAAAATTAACCTCATGTACCAAGTGCTTCCATGAGCACAGGACAAGGAAGGCTGGCTCCCAGGAGTGCTGGGTGGTCACCATGCCACCACTTCTCCCCGCCTGAGGGATGCCCAGCCGCCCTGTCCTGCGTGGGTTACCAAATGCCTGCTAGGACAAGAAAGTTCAGGCCTCCAATTTCCCCCCAGATGGGCAGGCCATTTACTTTTCTCCTTTAAGCGTCACCAACTATTTCTGCAAAACTGCCAGCAGCTCAGTACCCCTAAGAGCACTACCACACTGCCAAGTTTGCTGAAAAGCCCCACCTGGGAGGGAAGGCAGGGACACCTCTTGCTGAAACAAGGCTGACCCTATCTGAGACCCTAGGGGCCAACAGCAGCCAGGACCGTGTGCTGGGGACAGTGCTGGCGGGACACAAAACGCTGCCTTTCCTGCTTCCCCCTCCGCAGCCAGCAGTGCCGCCGGTTTGTCTGTTATACAAACAAGTCTTGCCCTGAGGTGAAGCGAAGATACGAATCATTCCCCCTAGCCTAAGAGTGCAGATCTATAAATAATACTTATCTTTAGAGAATCAAACTCACTTTGAAGTTCTATTAATATTTTATTTATTTCCATCTCTTTAAACAGCTCCCTACTGCAACACTCAGCAGACTGGAGTGGAAAAAAACAAAACAAAACAAAACAACCAACAAATAACAAATCCAAAAACACACATGGGAGGTATAAATGGGCTCTGCTGTTGATGTGCAAATCTCTGCCCTAACTTCCTCTTTGAAATCATAATCTCACACACGTGCAGGTACCAGGGCCCAAGCACACGTGGACATACTCATACATGAAGTACAGTATGCTTGAGATAATTCAGCCCCAGGGAAAAACCACAAGAAGCCTCAGTCTTGTGGGGTTTTTTGGCTATTAAGGTCAAAAAGGCTTCTGGAAGATAAATAAATGCAAGTACAGAGAAGGCTGATCCTGGAGTCATGGAGCATGTAAGGATCAAAACCGTCCTGCGGGACTTTCCAGGGCAGGGCTCTTTGGAGGCACTCACATACCAGGCTGACAGACATGGCATGAAAACCTGGTCAGACGATGTCTGAATTCATGCTTGATTTGTCTTTTACAGCATTTTAAAATCTTCAGGAGCTGGAAGAAGGCTAGACCTTGTCTTCTTTTAACTCTGTGTTTTCATTTTTGTATATGGTAACATACATACAGCACAAATGCCAGGTTTTTCTAGCTATACTAGTTCACGTGTATTTCAGATCACCTGCACTATCTATATATTCATCACGGATGAGAAGCTGTTTTTAAAAAAATACTTAGAAATCAATTCCTGAATATTCAGCATTTCATGATAGAGATGTATGTCTGTAGTTAACACAGCTAAACAACATGATACTGAGATTTTCAGAAGCATATTCCATGAGGAGTATGAAATACCGAATAACTGTGTTTTGTTAGGTAACCAAACAACTTTATCCATTCCACCAAAGCACATGTAGGAACTTACGATACTTCTCCATTTCCTTGTTACCATGTTCACAGCAGAAAACCACGCCTGTGTATAGTAAACCCAAGTATTTCTATTCTGTAAATAAAGGCAAATTTTAGTTTGTTTTAAAGAGATAAGGAATGGGAACGTGTCTGAAGTTATAAAACTTCAAATCCTCAAATTAGGATATGAGAAAGGAAAATGGTATCTTAAAAGCTTACGCTTTTGCCTTAAGTTTCAACTTTTGCTGATATCTCCTTTCCCCCTCCTGCACTGCCCTCTGAAATGTGCCAGGAGTTACCTGCAGGCACTCTCCACCTTCTGGAAAATGTTACCTGCAGCTGCCTGCCCCGCGCTCACCGAGCCCTGCTGCCACCAGCTGCTGCTCCACGCTGTTCCTGGCGTGGCAGCGCCGGGCGATGGGATGCACCGCGCTGTATCGAGCTGCTGGCGTTCAGCAGACACGCAACTCGTTTGGACGGGGTTCTTGTTAAAAAGCGATGATAACGTGCTGCCAGTCACATAACCCACAGCTACCAACAGACGAAAAAATTCACCCAGCAGTTTCACTCTCATTCCGCAAAGCACTGCTCCTTCACTACTTCAGCCATAAACGCACAGCACGGTTGTGCCTCGTGAAAGCGGGTGAGCTGGCAGCCCGGAGAAGGACAGCCCACAGACTAACCTTACCCTTTTGTAGAGAGCAACTGAGGATGTTTTTGCAAAAGGGCGGTTTCCCAGCTCCCTGTTACAGACACACAAATCACCTCCTCAGAAGTAAAACCCTTCTCTCCAAGCACCCCTCCCTGAAAGCAGCTGGGCAGGCAGCACGGACAGGTGGAAGGGAACCACGTATGGGGGCATGGAGGGGCTGGGGAAGGGACATCAGCCACCCTGGCTGTGTCACCGACTTCATGTGCTACCACGCGTGTGGACTCCCACGTGAATACAGGCAGACTGGAAAATCCTCAGTTTTCAATAAACGTAAAGAGAAAATGTGATGTGTCTGCCTGGTCCTCAGATGCCCATCGACACAGAGAGCTGGTCTTTGAGTTGTAACCTCCCAAGAAATACCAACTGCACCCGACAGCCGCAAAGCGCTACATCTAATTTTGAGTTATCTGGAGTTATCTCTTTCTGTATATCTTTGTCACGTGCATGAAGACAGAAACTTTTATCCTCCAGAGTAAGAAAACCCACTATTTGACCCAGAAGCGAATCCCGAGAAGTGGTAAGAAATGGTCATACAAATGTTTTTTTTTATTGCTCGCAGATGGGCATTTGAAGTTTGGGAATTGTAAGGAGCAGACATAAGCTGTAAAAAATGGGGAAAGGTTTCCTATTAAGTTATGAGTGTTGCACCCCTTTCCTTACAGTTAACCCTTCTCATACTGAGCGGCAGCCTTCATACAAGTATTAACTTTCTAAACACAAAGATAGAAAGGAAAAACAATCACCTGATGTCAAATGGTCTCTGGATCACAGGTTCAGGCTACGGTTAGCAAGGGATTATTCCTAACTAGCTAATATAATGAACAAATGCAACAAGCAACATGCTTTGTACTTTTAAAAATGATGACCTTGTGTTATCCAATTAGATAAATAAAAACGCGGCAAGAAAGTTGTAAGGTGATGCATGTTAACATGTGTTCAATATTGTCAAAATTTATAAGTCTGACAGAAAGCAGATTTGTGCAAAGCCCTTATAAACCTCTACCGCTATATTAAAAAGGGAACAGCACAGGGCACTTTGACACAAATGGTCTCTCACTGTATGTGCGTATTATTGGTCCAAATTATTCACTCTTATTTAACTGCATTGAAGTCTTTCATCTCCATGCTATACAATAATAGTTTCCATATGACCGGTGGCTCAGCTATAAATAAGATCAAAAGCAAAAGAAAGGATTTAATAAAAAAAAAAAAAGACATTAGGAGTGGCATTAAATCAGGAAAAAAGCAAAGTTCACATTTTTTTCTACAGAAAAAAGTAGTGCTGGAGTACTGCGCAGCTCGCCAAGTATCTTATGAAAGGGCTTTTTGCAAGCCAGTTGTATGCAAAAGCCATTTAACCACAGCTGAAAGTGGCAAAGCTGAGCTTCAGTGTTAAAAAAGAGAAGGATCAAGCAAAGCAGTAGAGCACCGTGTCCCAGGCCGAGGCAGGACGACAGCTGAGCGGTGGCATCGGCATCACGCCCCGGGGTCCCTGCTGCTGCTGGGAGCCCAGCACTGCCCGGTGCAGCGCACGCACCGGCTCGGCGAGGGGAAGTTTTGCTTGGCACGACGCGCTCACTCGACGTGCAGAGCCAGCTTCCCAGACGGCTTTTCTTCCAGCGCTGCAAGGCTTGCAGGGCTGACCTCCCTTCCAGTGCTCTGCACTGTGCCCAAGCACCCAGCTCCTTGCAGAGCCACCGTGTTTCAGCTTTCTGCTGCTTTCAGACCAATTTAGGTGCTGGTCTTGCAACCACGCTCCCCGGGCAGTGCCCAGGAGCGCTAGCTCAGCGTGCCGGTCTCCCACACTTAACTGGCTGTGCTCTCACACTATGTGAGATAATTGAACTATTTTAAGGGAAACCAACAAGTTGCAACATATTATGGAGAAAAGTGGGTTGCCATGGCCGTTGAAGTGAAGTCACTGAAATAATCTTTACGATTTCTTTCCAACAGAGACCATTATTCATTTAAGTATTGGCTAAATCCGGAGATATAAAGGGTCCTAAAGCACAGGATTAAGAATATTAACTCTTCTTCATTGAACTGCCAGCGAGGGAGTGGAGAAAACCATGCTGCAGTGGCTTGGCGAGCTTGGGCACTTCATTCTGCTTTGGTAGCACATCCCAGACCGGGGGCACGGCATCCAGAAGCCCACACGGCTGAACCACCCTCTGCTAGCTTCTCCCCCACTTGCTCCCAAGCACCTGCTTTAGCGGTGACCTCAGCTCTGCACCTCGAGATTCAGACATTTCCCCGGCAGCTTTCTAAACAAAAGCCAGCTGTTCCTGCCGTGGAGGCGGGGACCGCGGAGCGGGGTGCGGAGCAGCACTGCCCAGGGCTGGCCACGCTCCGGTGCTGCTCACAAGCACCCGGCGCGGGGCAAGCGGGCAGCCAGCAGCGGCGGAATTAAACCCAAATACCGCGGTTTTAACAATGTGCCTAATTAACTGGTTTAGAATGAATGAAGCTGTTGTGCTGGGACAAAGTTTTCCAGAAAAGGTGCCGTTTAAATATTGGTCAGTGGTTTCTCTCCTGGTCAGAAAGTACTTTATAGCCCGAGAATAATTTAAAAATATGATAAAGGCTGTAATTGCATGGCACTGGAAATGTCAACCAATTAGGCAGAAAATGGTGCTACATAAAAATCTTACACTGGTGCCTGTTATGTCAGATTTTATTCCAGTAAGGTCATTCTGCCCAGTTTTTATCAATGTATAGGATACCTGTTAACTAAAAAGCACACTAGGGCAAAACAAACAACAGATGCAACAGCTACAACTGTGCTAAAAATTAAGAAGATGAAAAGATAAAAAGGAAAAATAGCAAAAGCCAAATTTTGTCTTTTAAATAATGCCAAGTTGCTTGACTCTTTTTGTTTATGTATGAATGACATAACTGAATTACTTCATGAGCTGCTACTTTAATTCCTAGGGGTGGAAAATTCCGTAAGTTAATTTAATGTGGATGTAAAAAAAATATACACGAACATGCTCTCTTCCTGTGGGCCCTCATGTGATGTATGCAGGCGAGCTGATGGACTTCTAAGTACTGTCTTAAAAATAACGTATACCAGTTTGTGTTTTATAATGATTTTAATCAATCCCTTCATGCACTGCTACAAAAGAAACATGTGTCTTCTAAGATTCCCGTGTAAAAGTTAGCATTTAAATGCTGTTTTCTACAATTTAATTTGAAATGTTACAATAAAATCCCTACAATCTGCATAACCTCTGAAATAACAGGAACTACTGAAAGCCAGGAAATTCACAGTTAAGGCTGAAAATATATGCTTAGCTCATGCCCTTGAGAGATGGAGATGGGCAGATACTGTGAAATCAAGGCAAACTTCAGGTTTTTATCTTGACACGCGACTTCTAAACTTCTGCTATAAAGACCATTACAGAGACATAAATATTATGAGCAGCTTGAAAACAAAAACCTACATCACCTATATTTCTGAGCAACTTCTGCCTCCTCACAGCCAATTCACAGAAGCTTCTTTATGGGTGTCCAGGGTTGTTTTGTACTTGCTTTACAAGCCCAGCGAGTGGAGCCTACCTTCATTTTAATTACGATGTTTTCAGTCCTGCAAATGCTCACGCATGTGCTTAATTTCAACGTCATGAATAGTCCCAATGGGACAACTCATGGTAATAAAGCTCAGCACACGTGTTTGCAGAACTGAGGCCCTTATGGGATGGGAAACCCAAACCTCCATCTCCCCTGCCAGAGGAGAAATCACCCCCTTCCCCATGTGCTCCCCCCGCCCAACCCACCCAGCTGTGCCCGGCAAGGGGCAGCTTTGGGAGCTGCCTCCCACCGGCCACCACCACCTTTGGGGTTACTGGCGGAGCGGGGCGGCCCTCCAGGCTAAGCCCGTTTGTTGCTGCGCCGGGGTTGAATATACCGTATTTGTGAATGGCGTGGATTAATGTGCGCTGGCTTGCTGAAGTCAAAGGAGCAATCAGAAACACAGACATCAGGGGCCTGATAAAAATTAGTAAATGCTTAGATGCTTTCCTTACTGGGCTACTGAAAAAATAAGCGAGCAAATGTAAGATAAGAAATCCTTTCTAAGAGCTTGCTGTAGCAAAGGGCTCGTGTAGCCAGCAGAATTCTGCTCCTAGCCACACAGCTGTAAATCTGGGCTAATTCCACTAAACTCAGAGCACTCAATCCACATTTTCAGCAGAACAGTGAAGAGCAGCGTCTGACCTATCTTTGCCTTATTTTTGTCTGGGGAGAAAGGCTGCACATCTGCTGTGTAGGGGAGAATTGTGGAGAGCGCTGTGCATGGCAGACCCGCTGGAACCCAGTGCCAACTCCGCCGGTCTCAAGTTACTCCAGTGCGCTCCGGGGCCAAACGCAGCAAACGAAGGTGTACAGTGGGCAAAGAGACTTCCACCAGCACATTCTGTACAAGTTTCCGGTCCATACCTCCCACTGCTACTTTATTTACTGCAGCTGGCCAGCGTTTTATAGCCTGTTTCATGTATTAAAATTCAAATGTGGAAAACATTACCAGTATCCTCCTTGATTTTTTTTTTTAAATTTTTTCCCCCTTCAACTTCCTTTTCAGCGTGGAATGTATCAAATGGTCAAAGGCTAACTTAAGACTGACTCTACTCAAAAACTATTTCCTTTGTTCTTATGTTTTTACTTCAAAATTCATACCAGTTTTCCAAAAGAAATTATCAGGCCTGACTCTTTCACACAAGTTACAGTTTCAGACAGTGAGTAATGCTGTTTGGGAACTCAGCAGACTCTGTTTTTTTCACAGAACTGTGCCCGTCTTGATTTTAGAAGTAGTACTGCCCTCAAAGCAGCATATCTTTAGTTTGAACTCCCCTGCTCAATTCACTTGGTTTGCCTATATACTTGTTTAACAAACACCACTGGAGAAGCAAGCAGCAGCTCGTCTCCAAAACAAGAACAGTAAGAGCCCACCACTCTGCATTTCCGAGCCAGGACAAGTGAACTTCTGAAAAAGCCTAAAATATGAACACATTTTTTAGGTGCAGGATATGATCACTTCAAATTTTCATTGTTGCTGGGTTTTTTTGTTTTGTTTGTTTAAATCTAACTTCACCTACATCTGGTATTTAAGCGAGGAGCACATATTTATGGAACAAACTGTCTCTGAAGTGATGCCCTGGGTGCATGTTGCATCAGTTTAACATATGCAAAGCCAACAAAGCTACAAAAATTAAACTCTTTTCTCTTGATTGAGAGCAGATATACAGAAACAGTTGTAAGTCACAGATCTGGCTTTTAATAAAGCCAGATTTCTTCATTAAAAGCAGTATTGTTTAAACACTGGAGGAAAAAATAGCTTTGTACAAACTAAAATCTTAGATTATATGTATCCCAAGTGTATTTAACATATTACCTGAGGCCAAGCTAAATTACCATCTAGAATTTCCTTTTGTGAATTCTCAGCAACTGCCACAGAGAGCAAAACAATGTCTGGTTCATGCTAATTTTATTGGGGAAGGGGAGAGGAGATGGATTTAACTGAGCTGCTGAAAAAGCATCTTTTTACCTCTCAGAGCCTTTTGCCAGACCATTTTCAGTTAACGCTTAACATTTTTTTTTTTTTGTATCTGCAAATGGCACTGGCTCAGTTGTGGCTTTTAATGATATTTCACCCATGACAGAGTCACTTCTAGTAACATTCAATGTAATGAGGAGCAGAGCCTATCACAAATCCACTTCAATAAAAAAATAAACAAAAAAAACCCCTTATTTTAGTTTCTCAGGTACTTAATTCCAGCAACTGATGTTACATTTTAATAACCTGGAGCAAAAGACACTATTTCATTCAGAGTTTAAAAACTATGGGCAAATATTTAGCTTACGGCATTGCATGTGGACAAGTCTGAAGGACAGGACTGTTTGGTCAAGGGTATCCGGGTAAGAATATCTGGAAATCACACTTTTCCTTGCAGAGGGAAAGCAGGAGGCGGATGGGATATGCTGATTTTCATATGAGGCAGCAGATCTCAATCGGCAAGGCCTTGGGCTCAAGGCTAAACCCCAGCGCTTTCCCCTGCGGGCGGTGGGGCATGCTGAGGGCTGCGGAGCCGCCCCCTCCGCTCGGCTGGGCTCTGCTGGCTGGAGCGGCGCCAGCCACGCCGGGACAAGCCGCCTGAGAATGTCCACGGGACGCAGGAATGGCCGTGCTGAATAAAGCAGCGCTCTCAGTAACACTGGGGCTAATTATTTTATAATCACCTAACCGACTGTCACGACAGAGCCCAGCACTGGGGGCATCGCCAGTGTGCAGCAGCCTGGAGGACATAGTAATTATCAAATAATTGGCCACTAGAAGAAGCTCCTTCCTTCCCCTAGCAGTTGCCTCATGCTCTGGCATCAAAGTTTTTCTTTCTTTCTTTCTTTTTTTTTTTCTTCTCCTTGTGAAAAAAGGAGGAATCCTGTCTGAATCCTGTCGAATAAAACTAAATGTTTGCATTTTCCATATGATGTCTAATCCTATTTGGAATGCTTCTGAACATTTGGCCTTGATTACATCTTGGAGCAATGAATTTCACAGGTCATTGTGTGTTGAATAAAAAGTATTGCTTTTTGTCAGGTTCACTGAATGTCCCCTTGTTCTTTAATTATAAGGAAGGATGAATAGAAGAGCTAGATTTACCTTCTCTATGCTATCCATTATTCTACGTACTTCTATTATGTCTCCTCTTATTCATCTCCTTTCTAAACAAAATCACCACAATCTGTTCAATCTCTCTTCACATGAAAATCCTTCCATGCTTGCAATCATTTTTGCTGTTTGTCACCGAACTCCGCCTAATTCCACTACACTTCTTTGAGAAGGGAAAACTGAAACAGAACACAACTCCAGGAACAGCATACATGTATATATACGTGCGCGCGTGTGTGTGTGTGTATGTGTAAATACACACGCAAGGCATATACTGGCATTCCAACAGTTTTGGTGTCCTTTCTCATGTTCCTTTTCAGTTCAGTAGAGTTAACTTATTTATTTATTTACTTAAATGATTCTTGCACACTGAAGAGAAATTTCCATGCAACTCTCATGAAGGCACATGCTCTTCTCCCAAATTCAATAGAGCCCAATATGTATATGGTTAATTGAAATTCTTTCTTCTAATCTGCTGTGCCTTACCCTTAGCATGTGGGATGAGAAGAGGATCAAGCGTAGTCCTCCCACAACGCCACGGCAGCTAACTGGCCACAGATCTTTCAAGTCCCTTTCTATTTCCACATATTTTCCCCCAGTCTTAATTAACCTAAATAGCTTGAACCATCTGAAAATACTGCCAGCTGACTCCTCATTCCTTTCTTCCATTCTGCATGCAAGTAAGCAACTCTATTTCTAAAAGGAAATTTTGAAGTATAAAAATGATTGCCCTCTAATCCTGATGAAAATCAAACATTTAGTTCAGCTCTGTACAGACGCAACCTCACCGCTTTCTAATCCAGAACTGCTGTTTCTCACTTCCTACAGGACCATTAGTTTTTCATTAACTTCCGCTGAGCAACTTTAAGATTTCTGCAGACTCAAATGCATGGTGTTAAATGGTTTTCCTTATTATATTAAAAAAAAAAAAAGATTGAAGAGACATGATTTTCCTTCACATGAAAGAAAGTAACTGCCAAATATTTCCTTTGTCAAGTGCAAGACATTTGTCCTGGAGACATAAGGGTGCGCGTAAGGCCCAGTGGAAGCGCACAGCTTCCAGCGGACATGGAATCCCAACAGCACTCTATAGACCCGGTCCAAAGGCTTTTGTCAGGGTGACATGCAGACCCGACACGCTGCGCACGCTGGCAGCAGTGACAGAGCAGGGACTCAGCAATGCAAGCATGAGCCGGCAGCACGAGGAAGGTCTGCAGGAGCAGGCTGCTGAGCACCGACTTATCTGATGTTACAGAAAGGTCACTTAATCCAGAGTGAAACTCAGAGCCACCTTCTCCCCTCAAAATTTAAGCACAAGTGTAACACAAAGCCAGGATCAGCTCCTATTCTTTAAGCCTTCACCAGCCCTGCCTGTCAAAACTGGGCCTCACACTAAAAACTGCACCCAGCTTCCTAAACATGAAACGCAACACTCCGGAAATCTTCGTAAAAGCAAAAAAAGGACAAGCATCTCCAGACCGGTGCAGGGCACTGACTTTGTATTCCGCAGGCTGGGAACGAAAGAACAATCGCGAACCCCCAGGACTTCGCACCTCCGGCCGTGCGCAGGCAGGCACAGCCCGTGGCTCCAAACCTGCGGCGAGGAGGGGTAGGGGGAACGGCGGCTGTGCAGGGGGCCTGCAGCCGCCGAACGCAGACGCGTTAACGCATCGGCCCTCTGAGAAGCCGCAAAGCCTCGCACCCCCTCGTTCCTCTCCCCCGAGCCGTTCCATCGGCCTGTTTTCTGCCGAGCCCCGCGGCTTACCATGAGCGAGTGCCGGTTGGCGGAGAGCAGGCCGGTGCCGTAGCCGGAGCCCAGGCCCGCCATGGCGCCGTTGTGCGAGGGCCCTATCAAGCCGTGCATGTCGGCGTGGCCGCCCGGCATGGCGGTGGCGGGCCCCACCGCGTGGTTGCGCAGCACGTGGATGGCGTCGTCCAGCCTCTCCAGGCGGTCCTCGATCCGGCTTTGCTGTTGGCGTGCGAGAAAGAAAGCGAGAGGAGCGTCAGCAGCCGCAGGGCCCTGCAGCGGCGGAGGCGGGCGCAGGGCTGGGCGCGGGGGCACGGGGGGCACGGTCACCCGCAGCCAGGCCTGCCTTCTCAACCCCTTTTTTCCTTTCTTTTTGCTTTTCATGGTTTTATTTTTTTGACAGGAGTGGTTTTGTTTTCTTAGGGACATGTTTCAAACAGCGTTGTGGGGAAGGAGAGCATGGTTAACACGAGTGCAGCTTTGATTTTCATGGGCAAAACAGGTTCAATGATTCCTCATGAACATAATCATTACAGTACATATGTTGCCCTCTATGTCTTTGAAAAGTTTTAGTGATACTTAAAAAAATAAAAATAATAATAATAATAATAATAAAAAGAAGTAGAAGTAAAGGAACAAATATACCCCTAATCTTCGTCACTCTCTGACCAGGATTTTCCTCCCCCTGTCTAGTCACAGGATCACACGCAAAGAGAAACAGAGAAACTACCAGGCCACACAGTCCCTCAAGCTGTTCGGTTTTTTTCCCTACAGGTATGCACCCTAGGATCACCTTCCATCTCTGGTGACAGCGGTCGAAAGCACCCGTCCTCAGCCGGTACACCCCGTAGGCATGGGGACCGGCATGGTGCTGGGGGCGAGGGTGCGGCCCTGGTGGCAACCAGCTCTGTGAAACCCCACCACCTCCCCTCTGCGCGGGGAGCCTCGGCCCTCTCCTCCCTGCTTCTCCCACCATCCCAAATGCCAGCCCAGCTACGGCACCAGGGAGCGCCTTGAAGAAACCTGGCCGCTGCTGTACCGCACTTCCTTCCACTATCGTGTTTCTGTTCAGCCCAAACAACCCCGAGCCATGCTGCAGGCAGGACTAGGAAGAAGAAGAGCAATGGCCTGGGAGGGAACAACCGCCTCTACCTGGGCTTCCCACCACCTGCCGCACCGGCTGCTCCATGGAAAGAGTGACGGGCACCTGCAGGAGCCACCACCTCAGCATGGGGACAGCCAACCACCCCTACACCCGCTGCTCTGCTGTGCTCCCTCAGACCCACCGCTGTCCTTGGCTGTCCCCAGCGCAAGCACTCTGTGAGGCAGGGCACCCTAATGCTTTGCTCCTTATTGAAATAGAAAAGGGGGAGCTCAGCAGGACAGCCCCGAAGCACTCGGGAACTTCAACTGCAAAAACAGTCATAGATTACGGATCTCTTGAGTAAATCTCCTAACCAATCCGTTGCTCTCCAAATACCAAGATAACTAAAAAACCTTCAGAAGACAGACAGCCTAGAAAACATCACAGTCAATCATGGAAAGGATTTCCATGTCGGGACAGAAAAAATAGCCTGTTCTAATTCCTGAACCTGGAAATTTTCTAGTGAAGTCCACAGGACTGCTGCATCACCCAGCACTACGTGGGTTAGCACTGTGCTCTCGGGAATTATCTGTTTTCTATTTTTTAAGGAAACTTTAAAACTTTAGCGCCATTGATTTTACACCCAACAATACATCAGGCGTTTCACACCAATTACTGGAACCTCACAGACTTCCATTTGAGACCAACGACCAGCTGATAAGACTGAAACAGAGGATACTGGCTTCTTTAAAGTTATTCTCTGTCCTAATGTGCTTTTGGCCAGCTCCAACTCTGACTTAACTTTTCCATTAAAAAAGATAACATCTTATTGATATCCCTTTAATCCTATCTGTTACATGAACATTTATCACCAGCTCGGTCCCTGACTGTTCACCCCAGCTCAGCCCTTCGTGTTCTCCCAGGGAGACCATCGCTGCCACGCTGGCTGCTCTCGCTCCCCAGCTGCACAGGACTGACGGACAGTGCCCATGCTCTGTCCTGCATGACAGCAACCAGGGCTTTCTATTTCTACTTTCTCTTCAATATATTCCATCTGCCTGTTCATCGTTCCCTCTTTTTTATTCACTGTTCCCCTTTTCAGTGTATTTCAGTACTGCATCCCCTGTCATGCAACCAAGCAGGAGATCCTGGCCAGCTGCAGCTCCAACCAGACCACAAAAGCTAAAGCATGGGGCACCCTGGTATGAATTCAGAGGTGGTAAAATCAAGTCCGAGGGCATAGCAGTTGCTAACAAAATGAAAACCTGTGTGAGAAGAATGGATGAGAAATGGAAAGAACAGCAAGTAAAATACTGAGGCAGAGGAGGTCACTAATCAAAACATACCAAAGAGTGTAAGGGACCTTCATAATTGGGAGATGATGACGCTTGACCTCCATTTCTAGACCAAACAGCTGTGCCTGCTAATAGTAAAATTGGAATTACCATTAGAACTATGCAAACAAAAATGTCTTTCAAACTTTTTGGACAGTTTTGTAGACATGTAAATGCCGTATTCCAGATAGACTATAGAGCAGACATATGGAGAACTTCCAAAATACACATGGGTGAAAAAAAGGTATTTTGTAGCAAAGCACATAGATGCAGGCCACAAAGTTCCCCCAGGCTGCTTCTCCGCATAGAGAGCTGCATTGATTCAGCAGCTGTACGGACAAGAGGCTCCAGGAGAAGGAAACGTCTCACTGGGGAAAGGAGAAGCAGCACTTCCACGCGGCGCTGCGGGCAGCTGGGCCTCTGTGCGAGCCTGGCACATACTAGCCCATTATCCTAACCTCGCTTCAAGCCATAGTGCCACTGATTACGTCATTCCATCATCAAATTCGCAAAATCTTAAAAAAGAAATAAGTAAAAGCACTGCACACAACATTCTGTTATATTCTGATAAGGTCAGCACTCTCCTCGGGCAGATTATTTGGTTTAGCCCATTCGGAACACCAAAGGTCTAACCAAAAAAATTCTGGTTTGCATCCACTACTCTATATCTGTTCCTGCTGCAGGAATAAAAGGTCTCCTCGTCTCCAGCCATGCTTTCTAAAGAAAAAACTGCCCTTGCAAAAGAGGCAAAGCAGACATGGGGAAAAGAAGTTTTTTTCAAGTATTTTTCCAACAGCTTATATATATAGCACAACGCTTAGACTATTTATAAAGATCTTTCTTTCAAATAAGTGATCTTCTGAAGGATCTTATAAAATGGGGTTAAGAATTTGAGACGGAAATATTAGGATTTTAATCTTAATGTCTACATTGAGTGGCATTTGCTTGGACTAAGATAGGCCAGGGTGGAACTCATGGCACACTTTTTTAGGCTCCCCCGGTATGATCTTTTTTCTCATAAAAGTAAAAATTCTGTCAGCTCTAATTAAATTAGGGGACCCTTTTCTGGTCCCCATGGAGCCTTTATTTGAGATTTTGCTACAGCATTGAATGGAGCAATGAATAGCAATCTTTACTTTCAAAATAATTTTTAACTAGCCCTTGATATCCTTGAAGGAAAGTGTCTCACATACTAAACACTCCCCGTTCTTATTTAAATCCATTTATACTCCTTATTTTTCCTTATTTTGACACTTGGTTCTTTCTATTTATTCACTAGAACTTGCAGAGAGCAATGCAGCCCAAATTAGCACAATATTTTTCTCTTTGGTTTGGACCCTTTCATTGGGAACAATGACAATGCCTTGCTAGGAGAAATACAGCTCATAGTGCCAGGGTGTTGCTCAACACCTCAGGGCTGATTTCAGGCAAAATAAGGGCAGAAAACGGTTTTCTGAAGACCCCAAGCTGTGACACGCCAGGCAGTCCCTCTGCTGCTGGTCCCCTGCCAGGGGTGGTTTGGAGGGAGGTGGGGACATTTGTTGACTGAATTCCACCCTGGCATTAAGTGCTCCTTCAGAGCAGGTGAGTGTGATGGAGGTGGACGTGGTGTCCTCCCACCCCTCCTCCTGGACCCCCGCCTCCAGAGGCCAGCCCATCTTCTAGCTCTCTTCTCCTTCCTTTCACATGCTGCCATCTAGCACAAGCTTCCCTCCCACTCCTCCTTCCAAAAAGGTCTCATCACTACAGAGCTATTGTTAGGTCCATGCGTCTGAGGCTGTGCTACCATTATAAAGGAGCACAGGAGCTCTGTGTGCCTCTGTCATGGTGCTCACAACCCACGGAGGAGGAGAGCTGGATCACACCTCTCACCAGCACTGCCCTACACACACAGCCCCGGCTGCCTTTTAGGATGGCCGGGTGAGCTTAACATGATGCAGGACTCAAAAAGCAAGAAGAAGTGACCGGGGTCTTTGGCTATTGGTGATATAGACCTCATCTCAAAGACGGGGTGGAAAGCCAAGAGGCCTTCTCCAAGGCGTTAGCATGGGCTGCATGGCAGGAGAAGCCTAATGCTCTAGCTGAAAAGTCTCAGGGTTTAAGAAATCTGAATTATATTCAGATAAACATTTAAAACACCTGATGCTCATGAGAACTACCCTAGGCCTCTGGATCTTTTCAGTTTAGGCTTTTATTATTACAAGTGGGTTTGGTTAAAATATGTAATTTTCATAAACAGAGTATAAAATAGATCAATTGGATTCATGGGAGCTTAGTTTGTCCATAGAAACATTTTATGGATTAAACTCTGCGCAGCATTTGCTTCAGCCCCGGGAGGGGATGGGGGAACATCCAAGGAGATATACCCAGCCCGGGACAAGGCTGCTGCGGGGGCACGGCCATGGCACGGGACGTGCTCCACGCACGGCAGAAGTCACCTGCCACAAGACCCTGAGGACACTGCTGGAAGTGCAATAAGGATGCATAAAAATACTGCTTTTCTGTAAAGGCATCCACCTGAGAGCTGCAATGACCTTCTCTCTGCACTGGCACTACAGCATTTGGGAAAACTCTCTGCTCATCTCTGTGGGACCACCAGCCACCTGCGTGTTCTGCACATCACTAAGGAAATGGCCTGGTGCTGCTGGCTGGATGCACGTCGCACACCCAGTACCGTAGGAGCTCATTTAGGCATCTCCTACCAAAAATATGTTGAAACGTTCAGTAAAATAGAATTGTAACAACAATACCTGAGAGAGAAGGGGGAGAACCAACAGGAGTTGAAGGATTTGATGAAAAGCTGTTGTTGGTGTGATCTGGAGAATAGATCTTTAAAAGATGATACAGAATTAATCTAAAGCCATCACAAACTGATGCAGAAAGAAATATGGAATTCTTATGCATTCAGTTCATTTAAATGAAAGCAGGACAGGTTAAAAAGCCTCTTATTCAAATATTAATATTTCTATAAAGACAAAACTGTATTAGATGCAGGAAGCTAGACAACAGACCCCTTTTGATGGGAACAGACACTAGCCAATTAAGCGATGGTTTCTGATTGTCACACGGATCTGCTACGGTAGATATACACATTTTTATTGCATAGACTACTTTACGAATGACTCAAGGCCTTAAAGCAAGCCTGAAAATTGCTTTTTTGTTATGCTGAAATCCCTTTACAGCCAAAATAAAGCAAAGGGCGTGGCACACGTCACCCTGGCACAGCAGGGAATCTGCAGCAGCAAACTCCAGCTACTCGTCTGCTGCTCCGGTGAGAAAGACCCTGCGTGTCCCATGCCTGGCGAGGGTGCCACCGCCCTGCGGCGCCCCTGGGGCCGCTGCCACGCACTGCTCGCCATCTGTGCCATTGGTCAGGGCACCACTTAAAAGTGGATTCTGTACTGTATCAGTTATTTCAGGCAATCTGGAGTCTGACTTTTCGTCTTTTCAATGAAGCATCGAAGAATATGCAAAAAAAATTAACTCTCATGAGAACTCAATGGAACCCACTCTGCCCAGAAAATAACTATCGTGGTCCTTATTAACAGTCAGTCCGTGCCAACAATTACCAAACACTGAGGTACGGCAGTATTTCCTTCTGCTTGAGCTGGAAAACTGCTGTGCCCCAGTTACCCCGGTAAGAGCTGGTAACTCCTGACTTTAACAGCAACCACAGCAACTGAATAGGTGGAAACCGCCATGAAAAATACAAAATATGAAGGCGAAGGAAATTTAGAATGAATCCTGTTTGCAGATTGCTCAGTAGCACAGAAGTAATCCTGCTGCTGATTTCTGTTCAGACATCCCTCATCTGAGTAAATGAAGTGTGTGAACAACTGAAAGACACAGTTCATTGTCACCCAGTGAATGGGAACAGGTCAAGGTTTCCACTCTTTCCATTTCTAGTCTACCATAAAATTAAGTCTAAAACTTCATAAACACCACTTTGCACTGATTGTTAAATATCTCAGTTGGCAGTGACTCCCAGTGGGTGAACTCTGAGACCAGGTCTCTCCTGTTTGCTGCTCATCTTCTCAAACTCCAGGCGTCCAATTCTGATTAAAGTTCACACTTTGAAAATGGTAAACGTGTATTCCAAAGTAAATATTTCCTTACAGAGGCAAGTGCTTTCCCCAGCGCATCACCAGTCTGCGAGCTGCCTGCTGCCCCACTTCCTCTGTTTGCTGAAAAACAAAAGACTCAATGTAAAAACAGACAGAAAGACATCACAGATTTCTATTCCTGGTCCACTTACTCATAATTTAATTGCATTTTAATGCTAATTACATCAAATTAATCTTTAATTACCATTAATTTGTTTGCTAAGGTAGATATCAAACACATTCATGCTCCATTTTTGCAGATAAAATACAAACTTGACATGCTGTTTTTATAAACCATATATTGTATATTTGATAGTACTTAGCCATACAGCTTTATTTTTTCTAAAGGAAAGGTTGCTAGCTGAAGATGCTCAAAGGCATGGACTATGTGCAGGTTCAAGCAACAAAGTCTGGGCTCAGGAGCAGCTGCCTGCCCCCGGCCCCGTGCTCAGCCTCGGTGCCTGTGCTCTGGGCAATTCGAAATTTGCCCTAGCAAGCATTTTCTCCTCCAGAAACTCCAAGGCACTTACATGTAAGGGCAATATTCCACATATAAAACATCAGAAACTACCACAGAGGAACATTACAAAGGCGGCAGAGATAAACTCCCCAGAGCTGGGGATGCCAGAATTCAGTCTGCCTGTGGAGCCTAATTTCTCTCTTCTGTGTCTGTACCGCGAGCCAGTCATTAATTACACGATCACTTACTGCTCCTCCACGCAGCCCTAGCCTCGCTCACTGCACGGGAAGGACAAAGTGCCGTTAATAAGCAGCTACCCAGTGTTTTGTTTTCTCCTCATTCACTCGGTGACCCTAGTCCTTTGTATACTTTTCAAAGCATGTTCTAAAGTTGTTATTAATTTCCATACAGACTACTCTAAAGCATTCCTTCTGACTGTACTTAAACACTTCATGAACATTTAATTAAATGATTTTTCACCATCTCTCAAATGATAGGATCACACCTTTCACATAAGCAATTTAGGGAAAGAAAAATCATGCTGTAACAGTCCACCAATTTCTCACCCTCAGGTGATAGGATTGAAACGTCTCTGTTCACAGGAGAAACCGAAGGCAAGAAAAATTAGGGTGAAATGTTCCACCAGCTTCAGCATCTATATATCCATTTATAAAGTAAAAGTATTGCTTTGACTGACTGCTGTGCATGATCAATACTTCTGCTTTGGTCCCCACAGACCGTAAGTCAGGCAACCAGAAAATGAGAAACAAGTAGCTAGTCACCACCCATGGGAAGCGCAGACCAATATCTTATCTGGCTTCACAATTAACACCACCTTCAATCTTCATGTTTCTGCTGAATGACTGATTCTGCAACTTTTTTATTGAAGGCATGCATGTGTGTGCATATACACTTTTCTGGCCATTACAAGAAAAATAACTGTCCCTTCCTGCAGCATTATGCTGTCCGATGTTCAGGGCATGGGAAGAAGTGTTGGATCCATCTTACCGCTCTTTGGTTTTGGCTCTTTCAGTAACTACAGTCACTAACAGCTGAATGTACTTGGCCCAGCGCTCAAAGCAGATGAGGTGATCTGCCTGTGGATGTTGCAGCTCCACGGCAGCAGCAGGGAAATTTGGCTTTCGGGGACCTTTGTTGCACCCTGGCCCAGGGGATGTCCTGCCATTCCTCTTTGGAACAACCTTGCTGTGCTGTCTCCTCTCATCTTCCCACCCTGAAAACATTTACCTCACCCACTGGTTCCATTTAGCTTTTCCTCGTCTCCATCCCTTGCCCCATTCATCTCAGCCTTCCTTGCTGAGCAATGACTGTCTCTCTGCTCCCAGGGATATCACTTCTTAATTCTCCATCCTGCCTAAGCCCAAAGGTTCTAGTAGCAGCTTCAGCCAAGCCTAGAACAGAACAGTCCAGTTGGAAGGGACCTTCAAAGATCATCTAGTCCAACTGCCTGACCTCTAGTTAGAGAAACTTATGGAATAGCAAAAAAGAGTGTTTTCCTTCCATATTTCATGTACAATGCACACATTATCTATTAAGAAATGCAGTGTCTACACATTTAACTCGATTGCACACAACTCTGACTTTTCAGCATTTCTCCTACAGCAGAATCCTCTAACGAGGTCCCAAGGACTATGTGTGTCCCAAACTCTTTTAGATAAACTTGCATAGTGGTTTGCAAATACATCCTTGCTTACTCCTTTTTCCCCTTTTTTCTTAGTTAAACTTTTATTTTAGTTGTTGTATACTTGAAAATATGCTCACATGCAAATGACGGCCTATTTGTAATCTCAGTTTAGTTTGAAATTAGGTATCAAGACATATAAAGTTTTAGGATTTACTCCACTGAGCTGCCATGGAAAGTACGAAGTTATTAAAACTCCAAGTACTAACACAGAAATGTGTAGGCAAACAAATAGAACACATGGTCTCAGCTAGAGATACAACTTATCAGGGCAATTTAATGTTGTAAATCACAACCTAAAGGTTTGCAACTTGAATAATACCAGGCAGATGTCCAGAAATTCAGTTACTTAACTCTAAAGTGAACTGTGAATCTAAATGTAAATCATGCATTGCCTTTTCCTTTTTCTAAGTGACTCTAACTACATTATTCTAAAATTAAGTCCTACATTTGTCTGTCTGAAGGCTGGTTTCTCCTAATGAGATGAGCTGTACCGCTCCTGCGGGAGAAGCAAGTGCGGGGACTGCAGTCCTGCTCCCCGCACGCTTGTGAGCCTGCTAGCGTGAGCTGGGCCACCTCGCATATTACTTACCGCTAACAACAAAAGAATTCCTTAGATATGCTGAATATTAGACTTTTCCTGAAAGACTCTGAAGACAAATTACTACAGGAGGCCCGGAAATCATACAGGGAGAGCCACACGGATGGGCAGCAGTATGTAAAGTTTCCTTTTGCAGAGAGGGTGCTGCGCTGGGAAGGGATGCTCGAAGAGCAATGCAGTAGAGGTTTATAAATGGGGAAGGCAAGCTGTGCATGATTGTTCATTGTTCTCCCCACATAAAAACTGAAAACCACCCACTAAAACAAAACAGAAATAATTTTTTTCACTAGTGTTCAGTTAAATGGGAAAAGTCATTGCTTTAAGGTATGCAAAGACCAAATATGCAAATAGATTAAAAAAGAACTGGGCAAATTCACAGGGGAAAACATCCATCAGTGGTTACTGAACACCAGCATCCAGGTGCAACCCCAGCTCAGGCTGGCTCTGAGCTGCAGACTGCAAAACCCCAGGGAAATGACAGAGGACGGAAGACTCCACAGATGCTTCAGGGAGAAAATGGGCAAACGAAGGTAACTGAGGCACTTTCATTGTGGAAGACCAAGTTAAACATAACCAGAGATCTGGTTATGTTTAAAAGTCCTCATGTCCCCAGAATAACCAGGACTATTTAAATACAGCTAACTTTTTAATGTATGTTTTTATTATTTACATCACTGTTTTACACATAAATTACTGTTTGGTTTAGTTATCATTTTGGTAATATAAGGGACATGACTGAAATCTGTAGGCGATTAAGAAAACCCCGTATTTGAAGGAATAACAGAAAAATATAGTCTTAAGAAGAGACACAGCAAGGACTACTGCAAGAGCCCAACTATTTCAGAAGCAACAGAACCAAACTAACATCATCCCAGGACATGGCACTACACGAAGAGAAAATGGACCTCAAATGTGTGAAAGGATAACCCATCGTATCGCTACAGAGAAAAGTAATGTACAGCGCTGCTTTACGCAGCGGAAGGCTATGGAATATTACCAGCTGTTTCTATTAATATCTCACAGTTGTTGGTCCGTCCTTTTATCATCGGCTTCAATGAAACACTATTTAAATACAGCCACTGACACCGCCGGGGCCGAGCACAGCCAGGCCAAGCCGATGGCTTCAGTTTGCACAACAACAGTCATGTTTAAATAACTGGGATATTTTTCTGAGCTCCACAAAGCATTGTTGGTGTCCAGAGCAGCACCCAGAATGGAAGAAAATTTCTTTGAAAAGCAAGAAAACGCATCTGGATGAGGCTGTGAACTGCACCGTGCAGACAGATGCCGGAACTCAGAGCAGACCCCGCTCCTCCCGCGTCCTCAAACTGCAGGGAGAAGGATGCAGCCCAGCCCAGCAGGCAGCAGATTTGTCACCCTGCCCAACCAGTGACGTGGGGAAAGCTGCAGCCGCTGCTCTGCACATCTCCTCGGCAGGGACATTCGCAAGGTGCGCTGCAGAGGGTGCGGGACACCCAGCTGGATGCACCGGCAGACAGCTGGGAGAGTCATTGCAGCAGGAACAAGGGCAGCCTACAGCCTCGCTCTGTCCCCGCAGGGTGAGAACGATCCTCAGGGCCGTCCCACAAAAAATGTAGGATGCGGAGTAGATAATGATCCTGCCAAAATAAAAGGTTTTCACCTCATGCAACACGTGCTCCTCCACCTCACTTCAGCTTTTGGAAGAAAGCCCTAAGATGCACAGGTTTAGTAGCATAGATGATCTTAGGCAAATGTTTAATGCAAGTTAAATGTAAGACCAAAAAACACTTTAAAAGAACTATTTTTATTGGCTTAAAAGCTATTATTGAAAAGCTTTTTCGAGACTATCAAAAATAGAGATGATGATGCAATAGCAGAATTCAAGGAAAAAAAAGGCCACAGAAAAAATGCTGAACAGATTATTTTCATCAGCTTTGTCCCTGGGATGGATGATATTTTAAAAGGGATTAGTCAGAAAAATTGGCTCCAACTGAAGTGTCAATATAAAGGCTTTAAAATAAATCAATAAAAAGATAAACAAAGAAGAGTCAAATGACATTTCTAAGAGCTCTCAAGACACTCAAACACAACATTCGCTAACTTCCACTGCAGTGTAAAACTTGCTGCTTAGACTGACCTAGCATGGATGTAAAGAAGGCACAAAATATCACACCAATACTGAAAACAAAGTTCTGTGAATTCAAAGAGCCATTAAATTTTAAATCTGACTTCTCAATGAGGAAAAATAACAAAGAACAATACATATACTGATAAATACACTATATTGCAAAACCAACAATGCTTTTGTGGGGGGAAGTCGTGGCTTGCAAATCTAAATTCTTTCAAGCAGATGAGGAGCACAGTGATGCAGGTGATCCAGTAAATATGACGGATTTGTGCTCTCAGAAAGCTTTCAACAAAGCCATCTCCCAAAGGCTCTTAAACTAAATGGTTTTCAGATAAGAGGGAATGGAATATATTCTTGTGGATTAAGAAGTGATTAAGGGAGAGAACACAAGAGTAGGAATTAATAGTTAGCTTTATAATGGAAGAATATTACCCCAAAATCCCCATTGCGCAGATCTGTACTGTTCGACATACTCATAGGTGGCCTGGGAAAAAAAGTGACTTACACTGAGGTTGTGACATTTGGTGAGATCCTGAAGATAAAAATATTCCTCAGGATAATAATACACTGTTAGCTATAAAGCGCAGCTCTTGTAACACTAACTTGTGGGGCAATAAATGCCAAACACAGTTCAGCACTGAAAAATACAAAGTAACAGATATGGGGCGAAGAACAGCCTTATGCTACAAACAGACACAGGTGGGCTCTCAGTCCCCTCCAAAGCAGTCCAGAGGGAGGAGAAGACCGGCAGCTACAGAGAGCAACTCGCTGAAAGCCTGGCCTGGCCGGCAGGCAGCACAGCCAGCCCCTCGCTGCCCGCCAGGAAAGCCCAACAACCAGCAGCCGCTCCACCGCACACCGGTGCTTTGAGCACGGAGCAAAGACCCGGCGAGTCCACCGAGAGCGAGCGTCAAGGCCTACGGAACAGAAGCGGGGCTGGGGTGGCTCCTCCAGAGGACCAACTCAATAAACGTGGATTCTCCGGCTCGGAAGAGGGACCACCACAGCAGGGCATGGCACAGGCTACAAAATCACTAAGAAGAGGGAAGAAAGGCTATCTGGTACTTATGACGACACGAGAACGCGTGAGGGCCACATCAGGCCTGAAGGAAGCAGAGTCAAACTGGAAGGGAAGGAGAGCCCATCCACCACGTGTGTCACCGTGCCGGGGACCTCTCCCAGCTGACCTGGTGCTGAGAAAGCTGAAGTTAATGAAAACGTTCCGCAGCACGTACAGGCTGGGGCAGCGGTGGTGGCTGCTGCTGCCAGCTGGGAACAGGGCTCACCAGATGAAGCCAGGCAGAGCTCGGTGCGCAGCGCGGCGGCAGGTCATCCTGCCTGCGGTGGGCAGCGGAGCGGGGCACTGCCTGTCCAGGAGATACCGAGGATGCTCAGAGCTTGCAGAGGCTCCAGGAGAGGCTTGGACACTTCATCAGGAAGATCGAACTCCAGCTTCCTGAACACTGAGCGCTGCACCCAGCTCAGGCTGGAAATGACTGGGAAAATGCTCGCTCCGTTTTGATATTCCTCCCAAGGAAATCCTTAGAGTCCTTGCTGGAGACAGGACCATGGTGTAGACAAGCTTCGGTCTGAACGAGGACAGATGTTTTCAAGTTCTTATGCAAAACACTAAATGACTTAGTGCAAGGAATGCTATGAAACTCCCTCAGAGCTGGAAGGGCACAGTTTATCCAAAACATTTCTGCAACAGGCTGTAATTGAATGGAGTTGCCAAATCCAGACTTCAAGAAAGGTTTCAATTAACAAATCAATGGTGGGCAAAGGTTTGAGGAAAGAGCTAGGGAACACTCAACGAAAATTCCAGGAAAACAAATTAAAACAGGTAGGTGAAGTCCATCTCCACACAGCAGATAGTGAGCATGCAGCTACGGGAAGCCGCAGAGGCAGCCTGTTTCGGCAGGTTCCAAGGGGATTAGACAACTGCATGAACAACAGGTCCCTCAGCAGGTGCCTGAAGAACCAGGCGGGCATGTCCCCTCTCACCTCACCGACAACACGGCAGGTCTGGGTGCTGGAGCAGGAGGAAGGGAGGGAAGTGTAAAAATGGCCAGGATCATATTTTGCCACTGAATGCTAAGCTAGATGGACCAGCCACCTGAAGCAGCATGGTATTTCTCAGGAACTTACGCTAGCCTGTATTTCCTCAAACTGGTCTGAACGTACTTGTTATCTGGAGAATACAACTAGGCACACATAAACCCAGCCGCTGGCTTCCATACTTCCCAAAGGCAGGTCTCCACTGACACCAGGCATCAGCAAATTTTGGCACAATGCAGGAGACAAAGATAGCTTGGGAACAGGACTGTAAAGTGCGACTTGAAAAGGCATCGCAAAAGCCATCACAGTTCGTTGTGAGCTATTCCGCCGCTCACAAAACTATTAATGTACCAAATACATCATGAAAGACTGCAACCTTTTAATGGATTGATTCTAACTATGTTGAAGAACATGTTTATTGTTACACTTAATCTCCTAAAACTTTCTCAGCATGTTTCTGTGAAGAACAATTCTGCACTGGAAGGAAAACGGACAGGATGATGAAGTACAGCCTTCTCACATCTTTCTGGTGGAACTCTGATTGTAAATCTTAGATTATTGAATAAACTTCCAGGAATCTGCATCTCAATAAAGATAATTATATCGAGCAAAGTATCTAGTGTAACAGATAAGCTGCAGCCTTCTATTAGAGAATTCCAGCCAGACTTTTTATAGTTAAATTCTAGCACAAACTCATGCTGTTCTGATGGAACGGTGCTTTCTGAAACAGCAGACTGGAAATTATGTTTCTATGTAAAGAAGAGTGGAAAAACTTGCACCATCTTGGTATTCACAGCTGATGATCTTCCCAAATTATGAAGAACTGACATTGCTGGATAAAAGTCATATCCTTCTTAGACTGCGCGACAGTTCGCCACCCTAGTGTAACTGGAAGCTTAGCATTCTTGTAAAATATACAGTGCAGTATTATGTGACTGCTATAGTAATAAAACTACTGTGAAACCAGTGCCTCAAGGGGAAATGCACATAATGTTTCTCCTGGAAAAGCTGCATGTCACAGTGCATAATGTCATACAAACAACACGTCATTAGAAGTGAAAGCAGCAAGCGGGATTAATACATGCATCAGACGGGTATGATAGAGCGCCTTTAGCATACGCTGTACGAGTCTATCCCAATAACTGGTTGCCTAAACATTGCACTGCTTCAGACCTTTGAAAATAAAAGCCAACACTTGGCATAAGTTAACCACTGCTTTCTGTCGATGCCATCGTGCAGTCTCTTGAAAGAACGTTCTCCCTGCTGCCTTTTGAAGCTGCACCACCATCAGTCAACGCAGCTCATCCACCTGAGCCCTATTCATGGTGGGTTGCGCCCCGCTGCCGTTGCACTGACTGTCCCACTGATGACCAGACACTCAGAGGACATCAGTGGCTGTGTCCCTGGCCACGCTTTGCTGGGTGATGCAGCGGTCATCCCGCCTGGGCAGCAGGACGGGCCAGGTTAGGCTGCTTGTCTGGGAATATCAGGGCACATGGGGAAAGGACAGCATGCACACAACCTTCAGGGCAGGTTTGCTGATTTAGGAGGAGGACAGGACTTGTGTCTAGATCCGTGAAATACTTCTGCAGCCCTCAGACGTAGATCAACGGTACTATTTGATGAATATTCACAACAGCTGAAAGAATTTGCATGTTTGTGTTGTAGCTCTTCTGATTTTTCTTTGCACGCTGGATTTTCAGGGGATGAATCCAGACGAAAGTTTGGATGAAATTTTTACGTGGGAAATCCAGGCACTTTTCTGGGTGGCTCACTGAGGCTCAGGGACAGGAGGCAGGATTTGCACTCCTGCCTGTTTGCATCCCTCTGCAAGATTTTGCATCCCTAAATGTTTTCTGTAAGGCTTCTGCATCACTGCTGTAAAATGGCTGAATTAAGTTTGACTGTATTAGGCTTCTTTTGAGGGAGAAAGAGAGAGTGATTGTTGTACGTCATGCACACAGAAGAAGCAATACATTGTAAAGGAAGAACTCTCAATGGAATGGCAAGATTGAGCACAGAAATACTACCCTGAAACAGGATACGTTTTTCTCAGACAGTGACAAATTAAGAAGAGACTGTATTTAGTTTCTTCTTTGTTCAGAGACCTTGAAAAATATGATGCCCATGTGTTAATGTTTGAACCCACCCTCCATTCTTGCTGCATTAGTCCTGCTCACAGTCATTCAATACAGAATCACGTGTGTAATCCGAAACATGTGTCCAACGATGTGTTCCCTATTTAACAATTATTTAATTAGCTTTATTTGTTCTTTGAGATACAGGCAAAGCAATATTTTTTTATTTCCTGTACTTAAGTATGAACCGGTATTTGCGAAATATTTAAGAAAGTATACAGACGTATGCTCTTTATTTGCAGAGCGTGTTAGAACAGTATCAGCAAAGTCAGTGGAGGCTCTCCTCGCTGCAGCGACACGCTGCTATCTCCACTTCCCCCATGCCACAGGGAAATCAGTAAAACACTGAAGGGGACAACTGTTGTGATACAGAAGTGGGGTTACCACCTCGCAAGGCACTGTAGGCAATTAGACCACTAAGGACAATAAAACCAGACTTCAAAACCAGCCAGATCAGGCACTTGGGCTAACGTACCATCTTCTACGCCATCTCTGACGCAAAGCGCTTTGCTGTAATTATACTTAATTCACCAAAAGTAGTAGTATTAAAATGCATAAGCAAAGGAGGTGAAGGTCATCCATGATGCATTTATTTCCATGAAAATTTTGTTTTTATCTCCCTGTGCCTACTGAACTCAGAAGCTAGCCCTTCCGTACTCTCCAATGCCCCACGAAATAACCCTCCATCTTGATTGCCTCTCTGGCATTAGCACAGTGCCCTGGAGCAGAGGAGAACGGAGACAGAAGAGAAAGGGTGAGCCCCGGGCAGCAGCCGGAGTGCCCGCCAGCACTCACCCATGATACTGTCCGTCCCGTTGGCAGGGGGTGTGCAAGACGACGCGCTGTAATGATTCGTGCCACTGCGGTGGAAGGTGGACATCGGAGGAAGACTGGAGTTGATGTCTGCTGAGGAGTGTGATGGGTAGCTCTGTGGTAAAAAGGATTAAAAAAACTGAAATATTTTAAATATTGAGAACATAAAGGGCAGCAGGCTACCCGTGTTACTCCAATTCCAAGTGCTCCTGTACTTCACCCAACCAAGAAAAGCAGAATGCTGCCAGGAGACTACAAGGGGAGCACGTTTTTCCACCCATATTTGACAGCTTTTGGAGGAGATGTAGCACACACCTATCTGACATGGATAAATAACCACTAGTGGAAGGTTCATAACCGGTGGTGGTACTGTAGAGATGTAATGAGAAGAAATAAAGAAAAAAAACAGCTGGGTGATGTATCAAGCAAACCTTATTGACAGGGACAGCTATGAGATGGAGGAAAAGTCTTCCAAACGAAGAGCTAGAAACCCCTTACTGCTTTCAAAATTTAAAACAAGATCTGACTACCAGGCATGCATGCCTGGTACTACAAAAAGTGTGCTATGAGGAAACATGCTGGCACACCTTCCCTCCTGTTGCAGTGTGTTTGTGCAACTGATGAACAAAAAGGCGGTGGATCAGATTCTCCAAACAACCCTGGGACAAGCGTCTGGGCAACACACAGAAGACTTTGGTAGCTGTGTGGCTGGATCAGCACAAACCTTCACTACTGTGAGACAGCATTGCTGTGGTTAAATTTTTGCTGAATTTACATTACTATAAACCTGGCTTGCATTAGCACCGTCTGTCACTGTTAAATATCTTTTTTTTTAATCAGTGTGAGATCCTGTGTGCAGACAAGCCCTAGAACATGCCCAGCTTTTATCTTTGTCATAGCAATGTCCCCAGCAGAGAGAGGTCCTGCAGAAGACCTCTAGGTTTTGGAGACTCTGATACATAGCCTCCTTGGCAACGCAGGCGGCTGGAGACAAATGACAGGATCTAGCCCAGGATCAAGGTATTAAAGTGTTAGTGCAAGATCATCTTCAAGCCCTCTGTCTCCATAGGCAGTTCAGAGTAAGCTGGCTAAACCCATCTTTCCCTTCATTTAATTACTTCATTACATTCATAGCCCAAACCTAGTTTTCTTATCTATGGAAAAACTACCATCAACAATGGCTGAAGTCTGAATAAGGTTTTCAGGCTTTTTACAGGCTCACTAATAAACCACTCCAGGACTTCAGCCACAAATCCAATTGGCTGCAAAGGCACAGCTGAACGGAATTTGTCATAAGATGGAGAAATGAGTCAACAAGGATTGCTTAGGTCAATAGTCTAAATATGAGTGACTCCATCTCCCCTGCTAAACTTCTGCTCCGTGACATGCAGTGAAGTGCTGTTTTGAGATCTTCTCATTTCTCAGGGGAAGACTTCAAACCGCTATTGCCAAACATTCTAGGAAAAACATGGCATCTAAATATAGCTTAACTGGGAACCGTTCTCTGTATTCAGAGCACCTATTTAGAAAATCACTGATATGCCTAATAAAGTAAGAATAACAAACAACAGCTTTTCTTTCGTCTTTTTGTTACATGCATTTTCTCTACAGGTCACTGAGATGTTAAGGACATTTGCAGGGAACTGAACTGAAATCATTTAAAATTTCCTCAACTGTTCTTACAGTGAAACTGCTGACCTCTCATTGATCCACCAACAGAAATTATGCAGAGCGTATTCAAACTATCACTGTCTCTCTTCTGTCCCAATGCTACCTAAAATATAGAAGGCTCTGCCAGTCCAGACACACATAATAGATGGCTAACATGGGCTTTGACGGCACTGAGCACCTACAGCTTGGACTGGAGCAGTGAGAGTGCTGGGTCCTCTCCATCTCTGAAATTTAGGATAAATAATAATAGCTATATAGAAAAAAAAACATTTTGAGGACCATAGGTGGAATACCCCTTCCCATTTTACATTGCAGAAATGTTTTAACTCTTCATAAAAACCCCTACACATTACAAAACCAAGAAATTCAGAATCAAGGAAAACTTTAAAGAAATGCAAGAATGTTTCCAGACTTGCCCAGTGAAGGCACTCAGCTGTCTTACCTGCATCCTGAGCTGATACCATGAAAAAGCCACTTAATTCTGATGAATGAGTACCAGTGTAGATACTAAATCAGATTAAATTGGGTTTTAAAAGTTTTGCTCAATTTTTATAATATATGCTTGTCACTTCAGAGCAACGTTAAGTTTCCTTAGTGCCTTAATTATGCCTTTTATAAGGATATGATTAAGCAGTTTTTGAGGCAATTTCTTTTGCTTTTGACTTCCTATTAATTTTACATAGCAGTGTGCTAACCTCATTAAATGTGAGACTTTAAAGATTTGCTTTGCAAATCTATTTTCAGTTTGCAAGAGTGAGTTTGATTTTTCTTATTCCTAAAAAGATGTTTCTGCTAGACTTCACGGCAATAGACTCCTCCCTTAAAACCAGTGCTCCTCACTACTCTTCCTTTTTAAGAGTCTTCAGGAATGAAAAGTGCAGGTATAGAACAGAAAAACATAATGTTTCATACATTTTGGGGAAAAGGACTTCACTTCAGCAGTCTGTTCATTTATTTACCTCCTCCCTTACTTAAAAACAAAAACAAAACAAAGAACTGAACTGATGCAAGCCAGTGTCATTTCTACATATCCAATTCAGCCATGATATTAGGAGAATATCCACTAAGCTGCACTCAAATCAGATTTAATTCCAATTTTATTCTATTCCAATACAATAGATGGAATCAGTCCCAGCAACTTCCTTGTGTGAGAGATCAGGATGTACCAGAGAAAACTAAAAAAAATATCCCTTTTTTAAAACAGAAAATGTATGGTAGACAGCAATCTGTGACCAGCAAAGGACAGCAAGGGCCAGAAATCACAAACCCCAGAGCACACGTGCGTGCAGCTCCTCGGCAGGCTGGTGCCCGCGTACTGTGCGTGGGCACAGGCGCAGCTCCGCGCTCTTCCCTGCAGCGTAGGCTCAGCAGCGGTCTACGCAGCGGCTTTTTCTACTCTTTTCACCTCCCAGTTACATGACGAGAAGCTGTGACAGGTATAGGGGCTGTGATATGTACAGAGGTTGTGTATGTCTAGAGGTCACGACTGTCAGTGAAAACGAGTATTGTACATGCTGTGAAAACTGCGGGAAGGAACTGATCGCCGTCTTTCCCACAGCAGACGTAGCCCCTTCCGTTCCTGAGGGCTCCCCAAGTTGTTTCACGGTTCAGTTTAAATGCTTTCTTCTCTCAGAAGAGCCTGAATAAAATCCTCCAGCTTTCTGCCATGTCTCCAACTCCTTTCTGCAGACAGCGGGGCGCACCGAGAACACGCAGCAGCGCATGGAGAAGCCTCGGCCGCGCTGCCCGCCTGCCGCTGCCCCCTTGCCGCACGCAGCCCCCACTGCCCCGCGCCCCAGCCCCTTACCAAGCGGTCGTGCGGGTGCAGGCTGCAGTAGCTGCTGGACTGTGGGAGATGAGACGAGTTGCCCAGCATGCCCCCGTAGCCGGGCTGGTTCATCCCGCTGGAGGAGCTCCACGGGTCGCTGCTGTGATGGCCATCTGCAACACAGGACACAGACACGGCTGTCCCGAGCGTGGAAATCCTCCGTAACCACGTGGTCTGTCCTTCTGCAGACGCCAGCCTAGCGACTCTAACAGGGTTACATCACTACGTGGCTTTAGCATAAAGACACGCTCTTTAATAAAAATACAGCGGAACTGAGCAGCAGTGAATAACAGTGTCATCCCGAAATATTTCATCTCAGCCACAGGACTTCTGCTTGAAAGTTTCCTGCAGCTTTATTCCTGCATTGCATCGTAAACTCAAGTGCATAAACTCACTTGTAACAAACTTCATCAGAGTCAAAAGTCTGAACTTTGAAATGAAATGTGCTGAAGTCTACACAACCAGGATGAACTAACGAGCTTTGGAGAAGCCTCGACTCGATCAATGATGGGATACGTCCCGAACTTTGAATGTTTCCACATCCAAAAAGTTGTTTGAGTTGTTTGGTTTTGTTGTTGTCTCTTGTTTGTTTGTTTAACAAAGAGGGCAGCACCACTTGTATTGTTTCTCCTGTCAGGGATTTCACAGTTTCTGCTTCTGCACATAATAAGCACAGCATCTGCCCTTCCGTTGAGCGCACTGCCAAGGTGCAACGTGCACTGAAGACTACAAAAAGGGCTCCCCAAATTTTATCAAATAAAAGAGCTAGCTGCACATTTCACATCTAACTAGACATGCTGAAATGGAATTATAATAACGCAATGAAAAGTATTTTCTACTGGAAGAATGCCAAAGCATTAAAAAAACCAAAAAGGTAACTTTTCCATAACGAGCAGCAGACCTCAAAGTCAGGCACGTGGGCTGGAGAAGTTGTCTGCCTTCTCAAACTACAGGAGTTGGTCTAATAAAAAATTATGATGTCTCACCTACAACCCTGCCTTATTCATACACTTCAAACACCCAGGCAACAGCGGCACTTCCAGCATCACCTTCCCATAGCTGTTTGAACAGTCATTTAACAGAGATTTATGTCTTCCATGCAAATCTGTGAGAAGATAACATTTAAAAATGCAGAACGGCTAAGCACTACAAAGGGTAAATATCTGATAGCACTAGAAGCCTATTAATCTCCAGCTTCCATAGCTCCATAGGAGTGTCCTGGTGCTCTCTGGGCAGTATTTATTCACGTTGAAGCCAAGAGAACCATTTGCTTTTCAGCCACTGCCCATCCTTCCCAGCTCAGGAACTGGTCTGGATGGAGGTCTCTGCACCAAAGGAGGCGAAAAGAGGGGGCAGTGCTTCTGCTGACGTTCTCGCTGCCCGTCACGGGACCCCCAGCGATGGGATGCGTCCCAGCAGAAGCCTGGAGACACTGAGATGCACCCAGCACCTTTGGCTGGAGGGGACTCAGAAGGGATTTTTTTTTTTGTGCGTGGAAATTGGGAAGTATATATAGAGGGAGCAAAATCTAACCCCGCGCCCTGCAGGTACTGCGGCCTAGCGGTCCTACTGAATTAAGCACATGTACTTATCCCTTACAGAGACTAAAGCAGAGTCTATGCAGAAGTGTTTAAAAGCTAGTTATTTTGCCTTAGATGTGGCAAAAGACAAGTACCCTAATTGTGTGCAGATCTTTCCAAACTCTAAGAATTTTATTTATTAAGTTATATGGAATTTCACTGAATGTGCATGTAATCATAGCGAGAAAGACAACATAGTAACAGTGAATACATGAAAACTATTATCCCGACCTCAAATGAGAGAAACTGCATCACTGAAAAAAGGTTGCTCTAATTCCATATGCATGCAAATAGACATACTTGTAGCACTGTATACTTTACATAAGATAAAATCTTCCTCATTAACTTAAAAACAGCAATGCATAAAGTACGTGCACAAATTTGTGTGCATTTAGTATACACATAATATACGTGCACATACACATGCTGGCAAAAATGCCAGGAAACTCAGATGATAAGAAGCTGGTGAGTTATTCATTATGCTGTTTCATTGCAGGATCAAAGCAAGATGTTCAGAGGCATAATGGTCAAACGAAGACTTACAGGTCTTCATTTTAATGGTAATGTCACAGACCACAAGATGATATTCCAGTATGTCTCGACTACATACAAGCCAAAATACAAACACAGAAAATATATGCAAAACAGATTTCCTTTTGAAAGCAGCATCTTACCTTGCATGAAGAAGGAGCTAGGAAAAGTGCTGGCTGCTGGTTTTGAGGATGGATAACCTGGTGAATCCCTATTGTAGTCGGCAGTGCTTGCTGACGGGGCATAAACCTAAGGAAAAAAGACTAATTTAGTGTGCCTTTAGCAGGAAGCAGGAAAGAAATATTGAGTTTTTACCTTGCTCAGTATAAATCAGTTCACAACACCACATAATTCTTCTTGCGGAACACAAAACCCTCAGTATATGTGTGACTGGGAAATAAATTTTGAGCTTCAAAAGAAACTCGAGTCTGACATTTTCCAGTTTTAAACAAGGATATTTGCAAGGTATTTGTCAAACTACTTATTTCTGTAAATAAAATGAATAAGCAGATGTACATATGTTCTTCCTAGAGCACTATGGGGCTTAAAATAAACAAGAACTTGAAGCAATACTGATTTTCTCATATGAAAGCATACGGACTTAACACATTCAAAAACAAAAACGAAAGCTGTGCAAGCAAGTCAAATGCTTTATTTCCCAAACTAAAAAAATGAAATTTAGAAAAACATCATTATCAAGAACACCGAAAATTACAAACACATCTTGGGATATTAAATTCCCATGGACCTAGCTCCTTCCAGAGAAGCTTGAAAGGACCGCTCAAAACCTGGACCGACACAAGACCACCAACACAGCATGTGTACACATCAGGGGGAAAACTCCTCCTTCCTTAGAACTTATTGTATTTGTGTGTGCAATAAACTTAGTATGTGTGCCAAAAAACTAATTTACTTGCATTTGTTTACTAATACACCAGAGGTTTCTGTAACTTGCCTTTTATAAAATAGCTGTTGTATTTCTTGCTCGAGTCTAGTTCAACCAGGACAGCATTTAAAAAAACCAAAAACTAAAAAAAAAATAAAAACACAAAAAAAGCCCCACAACCACACAAAAAAAGCAAAAGCCAGTCCAGGCTGATAAATATAATTCATTATTTACAGCGTAGTTTAATCCCTCTCCATCCCCTCTCCCTACATCTTTTTCTGTTCCTCTGTGTTTTGTTCCTGCACTGGAGGTGCCTCTCTCCAGATGGTCAGGAAGACTGAAGCACTGTCATCTCCTTGATGAAAATGGATACCTTCCTGCCTCCATTTTGAAGCAGGCAGCAGATCACAAAATTGGCAGAGCGCCTACTCCGACATTCGCAGGTCACGGCGAACGGGAAGAGAAATCCACCAGCGAGGCACAGCCGCACGCGGTGCCGGAGCAGCCCGTCGCCCCCCAGCCTGCGCCGTGCAGCCGCTGCAGCGGGAATTAAAGGAATTCCCTCGTTTAAAAATATATAGGGAAAGAAAAACAGCAAGCAGAAGGGCTACGGGATGCTGAGCAACTTTACAGCATCCCTTGAGCCTGACCGGGGCGGTGCCATCCATGCACCTGGGTGCAGGATGGGGCCAGATGCGCTGCCCTCCCCAGCACACAATTTGCACAGGCTCTACCAGCAGCAATCCCACACCCGGGGAAACTCGAACCTCAGCAGAAGTCTTTCACAACGCAGGGCCACGTGCCTCCGCGCCGACCGACGTCGGTTCGGGCGCCCCGCAGCCGGCCCCACAAGAAGCGGCGCGCTGAGGCCCCGACGCGCGGCACCGCTGGCCGCGGGCACAGGCGGGACCGCGGCGCGCGGCACAGCCAGGCCGACCCGCAGCACAGCCCGCAGCCCGCGCGGCTGGCCGGGGGGCTCCGGGCAGCAACAGACTCCGGGGGAGACTTAATCAGCAGCGCGAACTGCTATTAAATTGATATCATATGAGCAAACTTTCTCCTCCTGTACCAGCATTTAACTGGATTAAAGGCACAAGCACACGACCAATACCGCCATACGACCGACGGCCTGGGCCAGCCCCGAGCAGCCCAGGCATGGGCACGCGGCCGCTGCGCACGCTGCGCGGGGCTGCCACCTGCGAGCGGGGCTGCCCAGGTTCCTGCTGCGCTCCGTGCTCCGGGTCCCCCCACCCTAGTTGCAAGCTGTGGCAGCCCGCAGTGCTGCCGCCTCTAACGCTAGCGTCTGCAGCATTGCTGGTTTCAGACCAGCTCTGCCTTCAGGATGCTGACAGCAGTGCAGAAAGCAAGCTGGCGAGGGCCATTTTCGACGGTTTCAACCTGGAGGGTGGGAAAAAAAAATCCCTGTGCACCTTGCACAGCCAAGCGCTGTGATTCAGGGAAGGGAAGGGAGGCCAAGGCCCCGGCAAGAGGCTTCTCGAAAATCCCGGGAGACGTGATGCCGCAGGGCTGGGGGAGGCGCGGGTCAGCCCAAAGCCCGTGCCCCCCAGGCACCCTTCCAGCTGCCGCTCCCGCGCCCGCCTCGGAAACGCCCGGCACACGTCCTGCGGGTATCGGGGAGTGGCCGCAAAGGGTTGCGGAGCTTCTCAGGAATGGTATCTGAGTGCCCTGTTTAATGGTAAAAGATCAAAAATGGATGGGCACAAACAAAATAGGCATCATGTTTGACTGTACCTGGTGTACACTACGGGAGGAAACCAGCACAGGTTGGAAAGCAGGAATAACATCAAAGGCGGTATGCTGGTGCTTTAACAAAGCATGCGTCAGGCACTTCTCGTACTTTCAAACAAAGCCGCGTGCATACTGATGGCAAAGCAGATGTATTACACTGACATATCTTAAAGAGGTATAATAGCTCTAAAAACCAGCTTTACCACGCCATGGTATTTAATCTACAGCAATTTCGCTCTTCTGCTCTCTCATGATCCCTCCCGCAGCCCAGGCCTGTCCCTGGGCCGCACCGCTGCCTGCCGGGACACCCCGCCACTGGCTCCTGGAGCTCGCCGAGCCCATCCAAGGTGCCCAAGCCTTCCTCTTTGGAGAGAAAAATCACCACTTTCCCCTAACGGTTGTGCTGGAGTTTCCAAGGCATGCATAAAAGTTTGAGGCAGATTTCTGAGAAAAAAAGAAGTCCAGAGGAAGTATTTTTATGTTTTTGAGTTAAAAAAGTCACATGTGCTTACAGCCCTCCTCCTTTTCACTCTAATTAGACAGGTATCGCCCAAAGCACCTAAACCGGCGGGGAGCAGTTGCCCAAGGGACAGGAGAAAAGATAAGCGATGACCCCACCAGTGAGGCAGTGAGGCAGCACGCCCGAACTGCCGCGCGACCAGAGCTCCTGCCTGGGAAAAACGAGACGGGTCCTGGTCTGAAAAGGGAGGGAGAAGGAAAACCCTCCTGCGTCCCTTCTGGTTACCGACACACAGAGCTCCCGCCATTTCAAGGGCGACCACCACCTCTTCTTCCTCTCCTGCCTGGTGCTCTCCCTCCTTTGCCCCAGGACAGCTGTGGCCCACCTCGTCCATCCGACCCATCCCACCGCCCCCGCCTCGCCGCCAGCACCAGCAGCGTTGCCCGGAGCGAGCGGCGATGCCGCCCAGCGTGCTGGCTCCGCGTCTGGGCTCAGAAACCGGGTGGGACGGGATGATGAGAGCGAAGGCACCCCAGGACTGGGGCCGGCAGCGGGCAGCGCACGAGCGCTTGCTGCACGTGAGCACCTACGTCTGACGTGTTCCGGGCGGCCCCGCACAGGAGCGCGGGACGCTCCCCACTGACGGCTCTTTTGTTTAAATGGATGCTCGGACAGCTCGGAGCTGGCCACCCAGGGGTCACTGCACAGGCTCGGAGGCTCCGCGGGCCCAGCTACCTACCTGCTCATGGCGACGTGCATTTGGCTCAACCCGACGCCTGTTCTTCCCTCTGTTCCTGCCGCCACCCCAGGCCGACGACTTTCAGACATAAGTCCAGTTCAGAAAAAACTGCCCCAGGAAAAGGCCCCCTCCCGCTGGCGGAAATTTGGCTTTGCACGTTGGTTTTCTACAGGAACTGCAGAGCGCGAGTTATGAAGGTGTAACAACTCCCTGTGCACACTGTAAAGAAAACCGGTCTGTATTTCATGCTGCTTGCTGGCTCATTCCCTAATTTACGAGTCTGCTTGGCTTTGCTGCTTTTTGCACCAAGCGACGGGCCGAGCCGCCGAGCGCCGCACTCCCTTCGGCCCCCAGCCCCACCGCCGCCGAACGGTTCAACGGGAAAACGCTTCAGAAACAACCGGAGCTCGTACAGCCCGCAGCTAAGGGGATTTAAAGGAACCACAGGGCGGTGTTTCGCCGCCGAAGACGCCGCGCTTCCTAGAGGGGGGCTGGCCAGGTGGGACGAGCAGAGGCGTGGGTCTGCCCTCAGGTTTGCTGTGCCGGCAGCTGCAACCCATCCCCAGCGCCAGCAACAGGAAAGTCGCCAGGGCAAGATCGCAATTCAACCTGGGTCGAACCCGTCGGGTGATTCTGCACTGCTCCGAGCAGTTGTGTAAAAGCGATGAATGAAGACTTTGGCAGACGTCACCGGGCAGCGGCGGGGCATGAGGCGGTGCAGACGTGGTGAAGGGAAGGAAACAAAACCATCTGACGGAGGAGAGGGCAGGCCGAGTCTAGCCATGGTGAATCGATGGAAAAAGTAGCCAAAATAAATGCCAGCTTACAAAATGTCATGTAGCTGGGTGTAACTCTTCCTTGCTAAAGGCAGATACTTGAGTTATTTTTCTGTTGGTTTATAGCTAAATTTTCACACAGAGAAAGCCACTGGATTGAAGTAAATTAACTCATTTCGCTGTGACAGGCTCAGTCATAAGAAAGAATTTGAGGAGATGTAAGGAAGCTCTTTAAAAAACTCTTGTATTTCCTGAAGAAGTGTCACTCTTCCAACATAAATATTCATTATTTTCAGATTTTTGTCACAGTGGGATTCTCGTGTTATCATGAGTTTGGTTAAGAGCATGCATGGAAATTCCTCTCGTATTGAAATGTACAGAAGTCTCCAGATTTGTTTTCCTTTGTATCATCGGGACTGCAGCGTTTTCAACAGGCAATAAACAGCGTGGTGGAAATGATTAACGGGATGAACAATATTCTGACTGGCCCATCTCTTTTTGTCATTATTCTGCAAAGCAATGTTTAAAAAAGCAAGAAGTGTATCATTTAATCATATTGATAACCTATCCATAAGTGCCTGCCAGATCATTTTACAAAGGAATTGTGTCTATAGCCCAATCGAAACAGGCACATAAATTATCATGAGTAAGTGTTGATAAAGAAAGTAACCCAATAACCTGATCCAGAATAGCGAAAGTAAAATGGGTTAAATTTATAGCACTGGTAGAAATGGTAATATGCTGCCTACAAAACGGAAAAAGAGAGTAAACCGCAGATGTGTACAAGAGTGACTTTGTGATTTGACAGAAAATATATTATAGATTTAAAGATGTTAATATTCTTAAAGAGAGCCTGAATTTAGAAAATCACTCTGACTCATGCTGGGAGGTTTGAAGAGATGATGAATAATGATCTGGGAAAAACAAGCCCTTCTGTAATATGACATGATGAAAAAATTATCACATTGTTTCCATTTTTGGGAGCCTGCCTGCAAGTTCCAAACACCTTTTCTTCTTTAATTCTTCTGGAAAGCTTGCTGTCCCAGGAACGCGCTTCAAAACCCCTTCATTTTCCAGTGCTCGGGACTCGGCAGCCAGCGCGGAGCTGCTGACCCGGCCGGAGCGCATCCCCCCCGGGCGCGGGCTCTGGCAGCGCTGGGGGCACGCGGGGCAGCCACGCATCATTCTCTGCCCGTGGTGACATGCTCAGGCCTCAGGAATCCAGGGTCTAACAAATAAGCAGCCTTGAAAATGTCTATTAATGCACTGCAGTGTTGGCTTTTGAGCAAAGGGCTTTGGCTGGTGCCACAGGGTTTGATGAGGTGCGTTTGCCAAGTCCCGGGAGATGCCTCCAGAAAGCGCGGCACCGCTGCGGGGGCCGTCTCCCCAGCTCTCCGCCGAGCTGTCCGGAGGCACCTGGCTGCTGGCGTTTGCAATCTGAGCCCGAGCAAGGAGAAGCAAGAGATTTTCTCCTCCCCTCCCACCTTGGCTCTGCTCTCCCCCATTCTCAGGCCCTGGCCGTAGCACCGCCAGGAGACATCGAGCTTCCCTCCCAGAGAGGCTCCTCCATTCGCCTGCTCCCGGGATGCCCCGAGGGCGGCACGCAGGGTGCTCCCCGGCCCGGCCTTCGCACCCGATGCGGAAGCAGGGAAACGCTACCGCCTGGCACGCAGGCACCGACGCAAAGCACAAGCTGTAAAATGCAGCCCTGACCGGCAGCGGCACGCTTCCAGATACGGAGCGACCCACTTAAACAGGTACCTGATATAAGGAAACCTTTGGGACGAGAATAAACTCATCAATCAGCAGTCTGGAGACTTCAAAATACATGCTGAAACTCCTTTAAAATTAAGATCTCAAAGAGAACATTTATTAAATTATAAGCCCATTACCAAATGGCGAAGCGTAATGGCTATCAGAGCTGTCAGGAGGAATAAACCTGCCCGCTGGAACAAGCTGCTCCGCATCAGCAGATGTCAACTTCGCGCAGGGGGAAAGCTCCTTGTGTGCGAGGCTGAAAACGGGACCGGGACAGGCGGGCGGCTGCGCCGTCCCCCCCTCGAGCCCTCTCACCAGCAGCCCCAAAAACTAAAGTAAAAAAAAAAAAAAAAGGGCAAAACCCCTCTATTCTGTCCTTAATAACCACTTGAGAGACACGCTCCTCGGCTGCTGTCCTCTTTCCTCCCAGCTCCACCATCTGACCAGTGACTACTCTGCCAGGCCGGGGATGAATTTCCCCAGCTTTTAGTCTAAAAGAAAACCCAAGACAATAATTCAGGATTTTAGTATGTGCGAGGAGCAGATGCCCTTCCCTGGGCTGACCTGCTCCAGGTTTCCCGCAGAAGGACGCTGTTCGGATTGCAGGTCCCTAATTTCGGCCACATGTTGCTGCTGGTGCTGCGAGGGAGAGGAAGAGGGAGCGGGGCGGAGGGGGAGGCGTGCGATGATGAAAAGAGCAGCTCCAGAAGTGAAGCACATTACCAGCCTGGAGTGGAAAGGGCCGGAAGGAAAACCCACCCACCTCACCCTGCGTTTATTCTATCAACCTGCAATTGCAGCAATCAAAACCAGATGTCGGCTCTTCCAGATCTTTCTCACAGGACAAACATGCAAAAGGCCCAGGGCCTGGCGTTGCCATCAAATGGTAATTGATACCATATGAGCCACAAAACAGAAAAGCACATGCAAACCAACCCCTGGCCCCGTGAGAGGTATGAAATTGCAGGTCCCGCTGAGCCGTTAAGTGCACGGTGCACCATGAAAAACAAGTGTACATAGCGACGGTAACCACCTGTACGCGCACCGCCGCGCGGGTTCACCGACAGCGGCAAAGCCCGGGGGACCGCAGGGGCTAGAGGTTGCCCAGGGTTAATGAAGAAGGTTGTTTAGTGCTGCGGAGGATGTGTGCAGGTGTGAGGCTGATCACACGCACGGATCCAGCGGAGCCCGTCTTTGCATCGCGTTCTGCGCCGCATCCTTTCATTGACACCGGTTCTCCTGCCCACGCCGCATGCTGCGGATGGAAAGCCTGAGCTCCCGGCTGCAGGTTTTACAACGGGTTTATGCCTGTGATTATCTCCTCGCCCGCTGCTCAAATTTATTAAAAAGTGTATCGGGACCTCACTGAAGGAGCCTCGCTGACTGTAACCTCCGCTCTGCAGCGCCTGCCAATGAAGGTCTGGAACCAGCGACTTTCATACGGAGGTGCTCATCACCCCGCGCCAGACACACACGCTTCGTGCATGCAAAGTGTCTCCAGTTCCTCCTGCCGCAGCGGAGCCACCGGCAGAGCACACCACTGCCCGTGCACGGGCTGGGGTTCCCTTTGATTTGCACAAGTGTGATCAAGGAGGAACCTGCAAAGGCTGAAGTAGATTCAACAGCTTCTACAAAGTGCCAGCTTTGCAAACCATGGCTCATTTTTAGGTGAAACACTGAAATCTGGACCAAACCACTTATTAGTTGTGTGCTGTTTGCTCCAAAAATGCCACCAGGAATCACTACCAATACAAAGAACTGCCCTGCACTCAACATATCCTAAACATTAGCAGTCTTTTTTTTTTTTTTTTCTTATCCCACCCTATATGATCTTCTAAGTCTGCAGATCCTGTTCAGTTAAAATATTTTCCAGATGGGACTGCTGAATTCTACATCTTGTGAACGCCCGAAGTTAAAAAGGGGTCAACTAAATTAAAGAAAAACTTGCAACACTGTGTCACCCCCGTGCAGTAATACACACTCTAGAAAAGCAACAATAACATAAAGAGACCTGGAGATTTTCTATTCCAACTCACTTCCTTCTGCCATTTGCCTTTACCATGCAGCTGTCCCGGACCACTACCCAGCAGTGCCAGAGCAAATGCCATCGTCCTCTGTCACGGCCAGTGAGGCTGGGGAACCGCAGGCAGGTTCTGGTGACAGGTTCTGCAGCTTCTGCCACCACGCCGTGGATCTGTCTCCTAGCGGTGACAGATCCATGAGTTCGCTTGCCAGCATCCTGCTCTAACATCCTGTATGGATCTCTGGGACGCCGGACAAACAGCAGGCAGAGTGGTCCAGTCAAGACACAGTTCTTCTAATAGACATTAGGAAAAGAAAAGGAAGAGAGACAAGAGCAAGAAAGGGAGAACAGAGAAGAGGAGGTCACGAGAGACTGAGATGACCAAATACTGCAAGAGAAAGTCCCAGGGATGAGGAAAAAAAAGATAAGAAAGCAAAGCAGAAAGAAGAAATACGAGAAAAATCCATAGAGAGGGGAATTTAATAACTAAGCAGAAATGTGCCACAGTGATGGGCACAGCACAAGACCTGAATGTTCTCACGAGAGGGTTACAGCAGGGACAAAGCGAAGCGGGATGCCCTGGCACCACCGGCAGTGAGACCGGCCAAGACGGGCAGAATCGAGGAGCAGCATCAGACACAAGAACTTCAGGACAGCTAAGTAACAAGGGAGCTGGACGTGGCTTTGCCACCTGGCTTTGCTTTTCTTTTTTCTCAAGCCACCAGGTGACAGGGATGGGACCACGGGAGGATCAGCCTCTGCTGGGTCACGGAGAGACAGCCACAGGAGGCTTTTGGAATTGGAGCCCTGCTTTGAGGGCTCTCCAGGCTTCAGCCCGACCCTGGTCACGCTTCCCTGAGCCAGCAGACCGCTGCCATCGGCCCTGCTGGCATTCAGAGGCAATGCACAGGTGAAGGGATGGCAAGCAGTGCCAGAACAGGAGATACAATAGAGACTGTGGAGAATTGAGAAAAGAGAAAATTACAGATTCTAGAGACATCGACTGTGTAAAGGCTGACGAGGAGCTGGTTACCCAAGAGTAAAGGGACAGACGTGGCTACCGTACCTGCCGGAGGTAAGCCCAACGTGCAGCCAGCCCTTCCAGTACCAGCTAAAGCAGCCCAGCCGCAGCAGGGCTCGGGGACAGGCCCTGAGGATGCAGAAGTCAACCGAGAGGAGCAGCAGACATGTCCAGGAGGAGAAGTAAAAGAGCAGAATAGAGAGGGAGTAGGCAGGAAGAGAGGACAAAGAACCAGGGGTGTGACTGGAGAGGAAAGATGTGACAGAATTAGAGAATTAGGCTGACATCCTGCAGTTTCCACGACTTCACCAGTTGCAGATAGTCATCAAGTCAGAACCAGACCTCAAAAAAGGCAATAAAGAGTAAGCAGAGCAAAAAAAGTGGGAAAAGAGAAATAAAAGTGATGATGAAAAGAACAAAGGTGCCACCTGGCTAAGTTCCAGGAGGTGTTTTCAGATGTGAATTCACATTTAATAGAAGATAGTATGTTTTAAGCATCTTTTTTTAAGTAAACGAGTTCCCAGAAGAGGCAGAGAAAAAGAAAAGGACCATTTCATGCACTTTCCTTCTTTTCTGGATCTACTTTGTAACTTCCTTCTCTCTACTGCATTGACTAAGAACCATTTTGTGCTTTTTTCTTTTTTAAATCATCTATGCTCTGTTTACAAATACACGCAGAGACAGTGAACGCACCAGACATCTGCCCGTATTTTCCTCTCAAATCCCCCCGCAAGAAAAGAGCCTTAGTTCTGCCGTCTGCCAGTGTCTCCGGCCATTATCGACCCTGCCCAGCGCGACCAAGTAACGCAGGGCCGACACGATCGTTAATCAGACGCTACATGTTTGCCCGGAGCCCCGCAGCGGTCCCGCCAGCCGCGTGCTGCAGGCCTGCGGGGCAGCTCCGAGTGCCGGGCACGGCCACACGCCGGCGTGGGACGGAGGGAACCTGCTGCGCAGGTCGGTGCTGCTCACGGAGACACCGGGACAGCCGCAGCGATCCCTGAGCACCTAACTCACTCGGGGGAACGAGGGCTGCAGCGATGAGCAGGAACGAGCCCGAGCTGGATTACGCGCCCCTGCGGTTCGGTTGCTCGAGGACACGGATCTGATCCAAACCCAGTGCCTCAGAGCGGCCTGGAGTAATGGATCGCGAGCGGTGCCCTCTGCGGAAATGTCTTCATCTCCAGGAATGGCAGGGAGATGGGGTGACGGCAGTTTCAGGTGCTGAGACATAATAAAAACAATGAGGAAAGAAAATGTTTGCTTTTTATGTCAGCAGAGATGTCAGTACCCATTAATAAATCTATCTGCTAAATCTACTCTTATTCATGTGGGACATCACCAAGTTAAAGTAAAATAAATTATCTTTAATTAAATGGAATTGTCATCTTCCTCCTGCTATCATCCCCAATTATTACATCCTAATCAGCCCTTTTGGGAGAAGGCATGAGGGAAGGCTGAAAGGCACATTTACTATAAACAATTTCTCTCTCTGTCAAGAGATGGAAATTTTATTATAATTATTGTTTAGGACTATGATTTTTACCCAGTTTTTGATGAAAGGGATTAAAAGTTTAAAATGCCATCATCCACAGAAAGAAAGAAATCTGCTCATGTCATCACTGCAGAGCAATTTCCTCTTAGTCCCTCCTACAATTAAAGCCCAGAGCAAGGCAGAAGCAGCGAGGAAATGCGCAAGTCATTTGTTTAAACTTCTTTATTATTATTTCCAGCGGGAGAGCTACATTATAAAATATTCTGACCGAAGAGAGAAGGTAAACGCATCAGGGAGCGGGGGCTGGAGGAGGCAGCGGAACGGGGACGCCTGCAGCCCCGCTCGACCGGGCTCCAAAACCACCCGCGCCCGACCCGGGCTCCAGCGCTGCGCCCGAACACACG
>VXAL01014920.1:95226-161513 GCA_013399475.1 Chauna torquata | reverse complement strand
CGCTCCGGGGTCCTGCCCCCCCCGCTCCCCGCAGCACTCGCGGAGCCGCTTCCCCGCCGCTCCCGGCCCGGCCCGGCCCGCCCGGCCAGCGGCCGCAGCCTGCGGGAGCGAAAGGGGGCAGGGGGGGAAGGGGAAAACAACAACAACAACAAAAAAGCAACCAAACCACCACGTTGGGACTCACTTGAGCCTGCCAAATTCTGAGCATCACAGGAAAGGAGGGCCCCTGGGAATTGATCCCAAATGAAACTAAATCATTTGCATATGCCGAAGCAAATGCCATCCGAGCATACAGCGATTCTCTAGGCTCAACTTTAATAATTCAAAGCACCTATTTCCTTACTCCTCGACGTGGTAACAAAACACATACAGTATTAATAAACGACAAAGAGATGGTGATGTCAATTCCGAGCTGTCGTCTTGGGCGACGGCAAAGTTTTCTTTCATACTTTCCACCCGGATCTATGCAGCGTGTGTGCGTGGCTGCATATGTTAGAGAAGGGGGGGAAAAGGGAGGAAAGAATGAGCAGAGGTTTATCTAACTCACTTGTTCCGCATTTATTCGGGAGGTCCCCAGAGGTTTGGGTAAACAGTACTTGAATTATAATCACACATTTCATTCAAATTTCATGCTTTGAGGATTTTTTCCTCATTAGAACAGTTAGTTGTCAATCTGACAAGATCACATTTGTAACCTTTAAACCACCCTCGGTGTAGAATACATAAGGCCAAAATCCCGACTACTACAGGTCACCGTGCAACAAAACGCTACACCTAGAAGGCAACGGAAACGCTCCTCAGAACCGAGGGCTCGTCTTGGATGAGCAGACAATTCACCATACCAGAAACTCTACCTAATAGAACTAATTTCCTACAAACGTAGATATTAATGCCCCAGAGGTGAAAAATAACACAGTGCTTTGATCATTCCATTAAAAAAAAACTTGCCGTGTTTCTAACATGCACCTAGAAATAAAGCAAGTTCTTCCCTTCTGTGTTTTCGAACTGCAAAATATGGTATTTTCTCTCTTAATAAAAGCTGTAGTTTCACAGCTCCACACAAAGTTATACAACGAGCATTACATTTTAGTACAAATTTTACCACAAAATTAGATTGGATGGACTTTAAATCATATAACTTAATCGCTTTCCTGCCACTGAAACAATCCTCTAACTCCAGCGGAACACGCTTTTTCTGACTGGCACTAGATAATTCTAAAAATTTCTCCTGCTGATGTCTATAGATCATGCAAATTGAGAGACACCCAGGACTCTGAAAAGCAATCCTTGAATCGTGACCAATGTGTCATGGAAATGGCTGCAGATGATTTCAGTTTGTTTTCTGCAACCTCGGAGTGGGGAACAGTCCAACTTCATTTGGAGCCTGTCATATTAGTGCTTTCATTCTTCTGAATGGGAAAATTTCACTATAAATATATTGTACATAACGTGATAAGAAGTTAATGTGGTTTGCAGGGAGTAAGCCCATAACTGTAACGTAATTTTCAACACATGACAATAAAAATTAATTACTTTACCATATCATATTTGCATTCGACACATATATTGAGATAACTTTAATGCATTTTCCTGCCTTGCTCAGGAACCTGTGATTGTCCCGGATATTTTTTTTTTTCTTTTTCAGAAATAGAAATGCATATCTTACATAAAATTCGTATTATTAATAACAGCCAGAGCACTACTGGAGGTACACCCACCGCCTCTGGGACTCTGAAGCCACGAGCCCCAGCGCTATTTTGGTGTGTGGCCGCCCACCTACCCCGCCGCCCCCACCCTCCGGCTTTCGGGGCTGCGGGCGCGTGGTGGGAGACGGGTCCCACCGCTCCCGGGTGCCGGAGCCCATCAACTGAGCAAACCTCTAAAAACACAAGCGGAGTTATCTGATGAGAAGCAGCCTTTTTAAAAAACTGAATCTTTGTTGGTGTTTTAATCTCCAAACGCAGCGCTCCGTGAATTTGCATCTGGACACAACGTACCGACTTTAGGGATTTTCGCCGAACCAGGCGGACGCGGTTGTTCTAAGCTACGTCCGGCTGCACCCGGGAGCCGGCGTGACCGCGGGCAGCCGCGCTCCTGCGCTGGGCTGCCGGGCAGCATCCAGGTTTCCCACCCCTTGCCACAGAGCAGCGCCTGCCACGCGTCAGCGATGTCCATCAGCGGCGCGAGAGCTTCGCGGAGCGGTGACGCCGAGGCACGGGTGGGGAATGGGACCGTGGGAACACCGCGTCCCACCGCCCCGCACTGCTCCCAGGTACCGCAGCGTCCCCTCTGCACGAGGAAGAGCCGTTTCCCCGGCCGCCCTGGGTAACCAGCGGGCTGTTTCCATCGCACACGAGTACTTATCTCAAATGTGAAGGGTCAAGGCTGGGTATTTAAACTCTTCTTCCAGTGAAAGTACTGTACCCGGAGGGAATGCCACCAAAGGGCAGGGGACTTAAAAATACGTGAAACTAATAGATGCCTAAAATGCTCCCATGATGCATTATTTCAGCACTTTCTATGTTAGGTGTCATTCTTCCAGCGTCCTCTAGGTCACGATAACAAAACCAGGCTGATGGGGTGCCAGCCAGCCATGTGCTCACGGTGTAAGTATATTCCCCTAACCCCACAAAGTGGGGACCAATTCTGGTCGGTGTGCCGCTGACACTGCAGGACACAGCACGTGTGAGATGCCATGCTGCGTGGCCATGCTGCCGGAATCTGGTTATTTTAGCATAACCCAAGTTAATCGGTCTTCTCTGGATTTTCCACTTGCCCTGGCACCGCTCCGTCACCCCGTCCAGCCACCCAGGCAAGTTACCCCAAACCCGTGAGCAGTTGGAGAAAACAGGGGGAGCTCCCTCAAAATGACCGGAGTTTCCTGACTCCTGTGATATAATTTCAGGGCGGTGGCATGCACATGCGCTTCCATTCTTTCCTCACTTCTGTTCTGCCAGATCCTAGTAGCAAATTCCAGAAGAGGGTGAGGAAACCTTGGAGACATCCGAGGAGAAGAAGAAAGAACGCAAGTCCCTGCAGCTCCCGTGGGAGGCCACCTCCCTCCCGGTTCGGGAGGAGGAGGGAGGGAAGGAAGCCGTCCTTTCCCGCAGGAGTGCTGCAGTGGAGGGCACCCCATTGTCCTGACGAGCCTGCGAAAAGCCCTTCCAGAACATCACAGAAAAAGGGCACTGGAAGGAAGAGAAGAGTCACGTGCCCGTGGGAATAGTGCTGCGAGCGGGGCCCTAGAAAGGCAGCAATGCCAGGGAAGCGAGCTGCTAGATGACAAGCTTGCAGCCACAAATTACAACGGATAATGGTGAAATACCAAGTAAGATGACTAAAATAACCAGTATTCCTCTAAGTCTGGGTCACTTGGATAATCTCATCCTTCTTACACAAATCCTTGAGTGTCGTTATTAAAACGTACCCTATGTGCGTGGAGAAGTGGCTCTGAATCCCCAGATGAGATGTCTGAAGGAGAAGGGAATTTTGCCAAACTGGGCCTTTTTGCCCCAGTTCAGCGACCAGGACCACAGCGAAGAGGTCCCATGGAGGGATGCCCCAGCTCTTGCCCCACCAGCCTTTTCCAACCAGCTTCTCTCCTATTTAAGGAAAACAAAACAAAGAAAAGCCAAAAGCAGCTCTTGTCCCCAAAGTCAGGTCTGTTTATGAGATGCCAAATCTGAGCTAAAGGTTTCTTAAAATCACCGGCAGAGCTCAGCGAGGAACAGCCCACGGCACGCTCCCCGCGTGGAGCTGTGTCTTCCCGACCGGCGGATATGCAACCAAAACCACGGGGAGCTCCTTGGGTGCTGAACAAACCAAAGAGCAAGGTGCGCTGTGTTCACCTGACGCAGACATACAGATGGGACACGTTTTCAGTGGCACGTGCTACGGGCATTGTCTGGCCTTGGTTTTGGGGGATCGCAAATCGAGTGGAGATCAACCTGCTGAATGCCCCGTGGTGTAATCTGTAGGTGTCTCTTTTGTAACCCCTGCAACCCAAGTTAACGCTTCCTCTCCCGGCTTTCTGCTGTTCTGTACATTAACATGCTCTCCTCTCTCCCTAGAAGAGGTTCATATTCAGATACTCACGCGCCGTAGATGGAATACAGCATAAATGTCTAATTATACAGATGCTATATGAATAAATCAGACCCTAAAATCCCCCATCCCTAAAAAGCTACTTTAAAACAGCCAAATGTGGATACATCTGCTTTAATATTGCAGGCTGCCTATCGATGGCAGCCCTGACCAACCCCGTAACCCTACGCCTCATTTCCAGGCTTGTCGGCCAGCAGGACGCACGTTCCCAGCACCGAACCGAGCTGCTGTGCCCTCCGAGGGGACGAAGCCTCTGCCGGGTGCTGCGGGCGGGCGCAGCCCGCGGCGGGGGGGCCTCCAGCCGCAGAGCCCCCGCAGCGCAGTGCCCGGCACCGCCGCCTGCGGCTGCTGCTGGAGGGCTTGGGACTGAGCCGGGCAGCATCCGCGGCCGCGCCGGCACGGGAGCCCTCGTCACCAGTAATTCTTGGTGCGCGGGTCGAGTCCTGACGGTGGCACCCAGACCTCACCACGTTTCAGAGTCATTTCAATAAAAACGTATTTGCAAGCTGATTTCTAAGCGGAAACGGTCAGCCAGCTACAACTTGTAGGTATCGCTGCGAGCGCTGATACTACCGAATTCTTGCTCTGTACGTTTTTATGTATTTAAAATGTCAGCCAGGCACATCTGCTATATCCAGAGTAGTTTTTGCACAAATTGCTCTTCCAGCAGTGACTGATTTGGTGACATAATTGCATGCCCTCCTGTCCTTGCTCTGCCAAACACTAGCTAAATGGCTGAAGTGGGTGCTGTGACGGAGGTTTGCAGCCAGTACCACAGCGGAGCAGCTAGTCTGAGACTGCCAGAGTAAACCATAGGACGTCTCAGTAAGCATCCGCCAAGTTTAATCTGTAAAACATCAAACTTTTTTATCCTTTTGCCTCAAATGCTATACAGACTGTATTTACTAGATAGCACATGAAGTTAATAACTTAATAAAAGCCTAGATCAAAACTAGCTATTGAAAACCAAAACAGCGTCCAACGTTTGCTTTGCAGACAAGCCAGTCCTAGCACACGACGGGGCTGCGCACACGCCCTCAGACGCAGAGGCTGCGAAGGAGCTGCGCTGAAGCTGCCAGGAGGAGGCATCTCCCCAGCTGCGCAGGGCGCTGCGGGCAGGGCAGGGCTGGAGGCACCGCGCACGCGGCCGCCCGCTTCCTCCTGCAGCAGAACAAGGCCGCCACAACCTGGTTATTCTGCCGCTTTCCATAAAGTGCATCTTACAAAAAAACTCCAGCATTGAAACCTACTTTGCAGTCAATCTATTTTGAACAAAACTGTGTATCTAAAATATCCATTCGCCACTTGGTCTATTTTTGACTACACTGCTTGCGAAAAGCCAAGACAGAAACTTAAAACACATGGGCCAGGACTTCTTGTTGCACAAAGGCACCATTGCCAATTTTTACCATTTTATCTTCAGTGTCAGAGTATTTGGTGAGCTCTTCTGGAAAGTCAGAGCTTCTTTAGTCATTGACTGCAGGATGATCTCAGATTTCACATTTTGGAGACTAAGCTCCTAACTCTGATAGCCATGGAGGAGAGCTGGGAAATGGCAACTCTGAGGCATCAAACCCAAAAAGCTAATAAAAACAGCCCAATCTTCGCTACTTTTAAAATCTCATTATTTCTTTTTTGTGGGTGGGAGGGCGGCTGACTCATGATATTTGAACCTTTGAGGTTAGCAATGCTACGATGGCTTCTCCACCTCACTCTGGCAACGTAAACAGGCCTGAAAATGACTGTAAGGTGGCATCGGGGCTTCAAGCCCCAAGTCAGAAATAGTGCTGGCACGGACTGCGGGCTGCAGCATCCCCCTGGCTTCGATTCGGGATTCACTACAGAAATGAATAGGAAAGTTGCTTTAAGGCTCATTTCTGACCATTTCTATATGTTCCTAAGGCATTCAGCGTGAAGCGATGGGAGGTTTCCATATTCGGAAATTTCAGTGTTGTTTGTCTCAACAGGAGATCAAAGGTGTCCTATATCTATACCATAGTCTAGAACCCACTGCAGAGCTATTTGGTAAAATAAATCAGCAGAGTGATGCTTTTTTATATTTCGAAGAGTGCTGAGCAGTTCACTGACTGTACATACCACAACAAGTATTTTTGGATCGTAAGGAAAGTCTTTGCTTTTGGAGTAAAATACAATCTATAGTAATCGGTGGTGTAGTTATTGTTCTGTTCCATTATTGATAGGATTCCCTAGTTTCTCGGTCAATTGTTCTCCCTCAGCAGTAGCTGCCATTACAAAATAAAAGTTTTTGAAGCATAAGGCAATCAAGGACCTGATCTTATGTTCAGTCTTTAGCAACAGAAATCTCACTATAATATAATGTTTTTCATTAGTAACAATATATACTCTCCCAAGTGGGTTCAGTGTTTTATAAAATGATAAAAGACCTACTTGTACCAGAACTTAGAGACAATTTATATATATTACGCTGTTGCACAACTACTTTTTAAAACAATACAAGAATTCAGTGTTTCTGTACGCAAAGCTATTAGCACTAAATACAACCGTACGTGTTGGACTGAAAGAAATTCCAGAAAGTATTTAGGCAATAAAGTTAAAATACAGCTCCCTACCAGGACCAGCGGCCGTGCTGCCACTGCCATGCCAAAACAGCCCTTACCGCAGTCTGCAGCAGCAGGAAAGCCACCCCACGCCGCGGCAATTAGGAAGCGCTGTGGTTAAGGCTGAGGATGCCGTCGTCCCTTCCCTCGGAGATGGGCATTCCTGGGGCTCGGCCCCTGCCGCAGCGCGGGTACCGGGGCACCCCGAGGGGGGGAGGCTGGGGTCCGGGGCTGCACCAAAACAGGATGCAGCTCTTAGGCTGCTGCTGTCCCACACTAAGTTGATATAAATAGGATGGCTATTCTCTAGTAAAAATTGCAGCATAGGCCAGTTAGGGAAAAAAAAAAAAAGTTGTGGGCACCATGCAAATGGACATGGCTAATTTTTAAGGACCAAAACTTGGTCTTCTTTTTAAAAGTCACGTGCAGCAGTTTGTCTACATAGTAAAATGTGAAGAGAGCTGATCAAAGCATTCAAAAGCGTTTCTCACTACCCTGCTCTCTGCTAAATGATCTGCAGGACTGAACATAGATGTGGGATCCTGCAAACTCATATTCTTTCCCACTCTGCCACAAGAATCTGTGGAGGGAGAGAAACGCTGCTTCTCATTTATTGCACATTGCCATATGGAAGACTTTTCAGCTGTTACATAGTTAGGCCTCACAGCCCTTCCATCTAGCAGTTAAATATTATTCTGTCACTATTTCCCTTTGTGTAGACGGAGAAACCGAAGCTCGGAGGGGCCACGCGCACCGCAGCAGTGTTGTAATTACAGCAGGTCAGTGGTGCGCGGGGCCGCCTTGGTCTTAGACACCCGTCACCTTGCATGGTGGCACCTCGTCCCCAGGCCCCTGCTGTCAGGTCTCAGCCCCCGGCCTGGATGACAAAGGGACAGCATGGTGCTTCATGTAAGCTTCCAAGAAACCCAGCGTTGAGGGTGAGAAGCCCGTACAAGGCGTTTGGGATGACTTTGTGCCCGTGGTGCAGGAGACACGGTGCCACCGCCAAGCCCTGGCTCTGTCCATGGCTGAGCTCGGGGATGCTTGGGGAGGAGGAGGCGTCATGTGTGTGGTTCTGAAGCCAAACTTCATACCTGGAAATTACTCTCCCTTGAAAATAACGCACAACCTCAGATAGAGGCAGAAATGGTGCATTTTCAGAAAAAAATGGAAAACCTGAGCTAAATTCCTCTTGCTTTGCCCAACTGTGCACATCACCCTCACTGCCGAGCAATCCAGTTTGGTTTCACTGCTGGGTGCCAGTAGGGGCATTACACACAAAGATGAAGTGGCTGGTCCTGAAGACCTCAGAGAATTAGGGGGAATGCAGGCAAATACGAGCCCTGTTCTGGTCTCACTCTGGGAAAAGAGCCGGCGTGGAGGGAGAGGTGGAAACGGCATGGTGAGCGCTCTGGGTTCAGGTCTGCATCTGGCCAAAGGCGGAGATCACGGCACTGCGAGGTTGCTCAGAAGAAAGAAGGGAGGGCCTGGTGCAAGGCTTTCTTAAGGCTACTGCTCAAAGAAGGAGAGAATCCAGAATAATGGGCATTATAATAATGGCCGCAGAATGTTACTTGGTGATTCCATCCACCACCCAGAGAGCCTCCCGGTGCCACAGGGAGGACCAGAGCCTCTCTGTCCCGGAGTGCTGTGGCTCTGTTTCTGCTATGATGGTGCTCACACGAGCTGAGCGTACAGGCTGAATTGGAAGGCCCATATGACATCGGAAGGCTCCCGCCACGGCAGCTCCGGGGTTGGGATGCCGGGCAGTGCTGGGCACTGCTCCTCTGGCTCCCCGGCCTCGGGGCCTCACCCGCAACGGCAGAGAGGCGGTCACGGAGAGACGGGGATGTGAGCATGTGTACCAAAAGCGCGAGGATGAAGAAGAGGGAGACGTGGCCACATGGCTGATCGCACCCAAAAAGCAATGCAGCCCACAGCAGCAGCCAAGGTCCCTACAAACCAAGGCACTGCCATCAGGGCAGGAGCTCAAGGGGAAGCCAGGCTTCTCTTATCACGGAGGAAGAGAAGGAAAGGCACCGCTTTTGGGGATAAAGTGCGAGGACTGGGGGATTTGACACGCGTACGCCTCACACCAGCTGGCTGCACCCCAACAGCAATGGCCAAACCCTGCAGAAGCGCACAAAAACCCAGGTCAAAGGCTGGTGACGGTCAGCGCTGTGCCAGCAGAGCCGCGGGTGGGAGACCCTGCGGGCAGCTGGGCTGCGGCCCGGACATCTGAGCAGCTGCCTGCATTTATTGGCTTCTAGTTTGGAGAATAAAGCTAATATTTCATTCTAAAGTATCTTAGAATGCAAAACTTGCTTCCTCTAGCACATAATATGTGTTCTGATATTTTATTGGTTTTCTATTTCTATATGGTAAGAAATATGGGAGATTATTCCAGAGCCCCAGATCTGTGCCCTGCCACAGAAAGCTTCACCTGATATCCAGCCGGAGCTTTTTTGGTTTATTAGTGTCTCATTACGTGGAGTTACCTCTCCTCCTCCACTAAACCACACCACTTCTCTTCCTTTTTGTTGTTTATACTAAGTTGGCCTTCAAACCTCCAACACGTTGCAAATTTTCTGAAGTCCTGCTCGCCTTCCAAGAAATCCGGATGCGTAGTTAGTCTTAGACCTCGCCCCAGCCCACGGCAGAGGAGCTAAGCCCCGCCGGGCACGGAGATTACCTAACATTACCTAAGCACCAGCAGCAAACCCACCGGGTCTTCCCTAGGTCTCAGCTCCCCGCCTGCCGTGCTGGACTGGGCTGTAACCAACGCTAGCGTTTTTCTTTCTCACGGTCTTTTTTGTGCTCTCTTTGCATAAAATCGTTTTGTTTCTATTTTTCCAGGAATATAGCCTGGAGGAGGGAAACTGTCGGGTATCCATCTTTCCTTGGAGATCTTCAAACAAAAGATGTTCTGTGCAACATTTAGTGTCAATTTTCCCATTAAACATGAAGAATCTAGCTTTCCAAGTGAATTTTAACCCTTACAATAGCAAAACTGGATTAGATGTGATAGTAACGTAAAAAGCGGTAGGCAGTTGTACAGCTGAGGCACCCCGGCGGCAGGTGCTGTGACTGCGCCTTCCGCTTCTGCCGTGAACGCGGAGCTGTGCTCCTGAATCGACGGGTGCCGCGCACGGCTCTTCCACGAATGGCCGTGGTGGGGCTTGACGGTGAAGGGGAGCAAAGGTTTTGACGACTCATTAAATGAGGGCACAAGTCACACTAATTAAGCGACTCCTGAATGGCGTGGGGGCGTTTGATGTAAGGCGTGCGCAGGGTAGAGCCTGCACCACAACTGAGCTGGGTCCAGAGATCGCACTGTACGGCCCATCCGCTAACCGCGGGGTGGAGTTTACTGAATTTGGCATGGCCTCACAATTATCTGGCTTCTGTAGATCTGTCCCGTAATGGTTTTTGAACATTCTTTTGTGGTTTAATACTGAATTGCACAGTGCAGGAGAATAATTAGTGGTAAGTATTCAGCAGTTTATGTTCCTCTGTGATTAGAGAATAAGTCTGTGAGGTCTTTGGGCACTAGTTCCTCTATGTTTTATTTTTACTCTATAAAATCCTTCAAGAGAAAAGGCTGTTTGTACCTTTGATTTCATTGGGCTTTTCACAGTGAATAATGTGCTAAAATATAATCTTGCAAACTGACTAGTTGGACTAAAGGTGTCAGGATGCTGGGTCTTCTGAAACGAAGTATGGGATTTTGTGAGTAATTAGGGCCATGCAGTGGTTTCACTGTGTATTTTATATTATTTCAAATGTGCATATTGTTTATTTATATATAAAATGCATGCACTTAAAATACACAGCAAGCCAACTGCAAACACATACATATTACAGAACAAATCTCAGTGAAATGACACACTTACACTTTCCCCATGAACTTTTCTTTTCAGCAGTCCTAATTAATACTCAAAAGCACATTTTCAATTGTAAGAATCCAGATGCTATACTAAAATATATATTTTCATCTCCCAGCCGTTCCTAGAAGCCTGTGCCATCCTGTGCTGCACCGGCACAGTGCAGAGCCAGAGACAGTGCCTGACCTGAAGGGGTTACAGCCTGGGTAAACAAAGACGGCCAAAACCAGAGAAGGGAGCTGAAGCAGGGAGAGGTGAAGGGACTTGCCAGCAAACCATGTATCAGATAGGCAGCAAGCCTGGGGAGCAAGATCCAACTTTCCTGGTTCTGTTTCCTAACACTGTGCCATATTCCCATCGACTGCTCAAATTCACACTTAAGTGCCTAACACATGTTAGTGCCAACTTCTATAACAAAATATGGTTATTTGGAGGTCCTATAAAGCTGCTTCTGCTTGAAAAGTGGATAATGTGTAGCCAAATTAAGAAAATCAATTGCTTGCTGATATATTCTGCATAGCCAGTTCTTGGGATTTTATCAGGAGTCTTGCAATATTTCCTAGTTTTTGATAGCTTTGTTGTTGTTTTTTCCCCCCCAAAGCCTCATTCCAAAAATTCTGTAATTACATCAAAATTTGGACTTCATAAAAATTTTAGTTCCAGGCCCTCATAGCTGTGGGCAAAACCCGAAAGTCTGCTCCGAGCATAGCAAAAAGTTCAGAAAAAAAACGCGAGGCAAACACAAACCCATTACATTTACACACTTCCAAAAGCCTGCTGAATTTGGTGCGTCAGGAGCCTGGGTCAAGATTTTTAATGTGCATCTGGAGGTCAGCAATTGCGCCCAGGTCCCTCAAAGCCTGGTGGAAACGTGAACCAAAAATCGCCGTGAAGCCCCCCTGCGCCATGGAGCCCCGGCTCGATGGGGGCGATGCCGTCCCCGAGCTGCCCCCGGCCGCTGGAGCAGGAGGGGCGGCAGCCACGAGCCCACCCGCTCCGTGATTTTAGGCAAGGCTTAGCACTGCTTTAGGGACCACTGCAGCAGGCATTATTTCTGCACTTGGAACGCCCTTGATCATTTACTGCAGTAGCCACAGCAGAGAAGCCTTCAGCCATGAATTAAGTGCAGCTCGTTTCTTCAGCCTAAATAATAAAACACAAAATGTACCTTGCATTTTAAACTCTTTCTCCAAATATCACCCACTAGGAAAATCAGAGGTGCTGGTTAATGTTAGGGGCAAAACAATTCAGGAATAGTCTCTCCAATAATACAAGTTGTACTAGAAATTCAGGCGCTGCAGCCCAAAGATTGGCAATGAAGTGGTTAACAGACATATGCTGCATAATTAGGAGATGCATTAATGATTATGAATAGTAAATGACTTGGTGCAAGGAAAAAATCTAGTCAAAAGGGACATGCACCTATCTTACATGTTTATTAGAAACTGTATATAACTAGAGAATTCTGCTATTAAGAATCCTGCATTATTGGTGTAAATACTTCCAAGGGTACATCAAATTGTAATCTTTCATACGACATCCATCAAACCAGGCTGGAGATTTTGACAAACATTAAACACAGTAAGGAGGCAATTATGTATGCATGATTTAATCTGCAACTAATTAATATGCAAATTTATTCATATGTTAGTTACTAAATTAAAAATGCAAAGAAGCCCTTATGGTGATTCTCAAAATTTTGCACAAACAGAACATTTAAAATATAAGAAAAAATGAAGTTTTTTGGAAACCTGCGGCATACTTTAAATCTTTGGAAACCTGTTGCACAGCGATGGTTCAAAAATATTTACTTAAATACCAGAGAAAGATAAAAGGTGTGTTAATTTTGTGTTAGAACGTGGTGGCAGAAAGGTTAAACATGAATCTCTGGAAGTCTGAGGAGATGTGCACTAATTATCAAATAAACTGTATTCCAGACCTAACTCCCACAGCCTGCAAAAAAATTCAGGCTCGGCACAACCTGGTCATCTTTGTGGCGTTTTGCTCCGTTTGCGGATGACTGCGTGCTGGGTACAAGTCCACCGTAACACAGCCTCGTACCGTGGCATTTGTACTCTGCACTTTGACGGCCACTGGCACAAAAGCCCACGCTCCTTGATCACCTGGCTAGGTTTTATGTTTAAGAAATACTCTGGAAAGATTGAAAGTAAGAGGTGTGAGGGAACTAATTGGGTGAAGGCGGACAGAAACTGCCTTTAATTCTTTTCCAGATGCATCTTCAAAGAAAAACAAGGATGCAAACAAGACGCAGTCATTTAAAATAGCTCCTAGAGCATTGCTACGGCTATGATTTGGAAAAGCTTCTACCCCCAGTAGGCAAGCAAAGAACAATAATTAAGTATGTTATTCTAACATTCTTTGCATTTTCAAGATCTACGCTAAGGCATACATTTAATGTGCCAGAATTCCCTTTCAGTCGTATTTCCAGGAGGAGAGTCCAGTTTTGCTCCGTGCTTTGTACTCGGCACCGAGACGAAGCCGGAGCAGAACCCTGCCTGAACAACAGAGGTCCAGGTCAAACGCACAGGAAGGCGCAGTAAGCACTTCCAGGCGGCTTCCTGGGCCTGTGAGCTCTCACTGTTTCCTTTGTTTTCCCTGCTCAGCAAATACAGGTCGTCAGTGGCCCAGAGGGGCTGCTGCCCCGCCACCGCCAGCCCGCCGGCGGCCGCCTGCCCCGGCCCCGCGGGCTCTCCCTCCTGGCGGCCTTCACCGATGCTCTGCGCCTCCGGGGTCAGGGCAGAGCTGCCGAGACCAACCCTTCCCGATTTAAGGGGAAAAAATACTAGGCTGGAACGGAAAACTGCAGCTAAACCTCTTGGAAAATACGAACGGACTTGGTTGCACATGTTTAAATCGACTTCGTCGCTCCTTGATAGGTGACTCTTGATTTTTGTTTAGGCCAGAACTGAATGTAAGGCTTTTAAAAGCTTAAATGTACACATTTATGCATTCATTACACAGTGTTAAATCTAATTTGTTCTTTTTACTGTCACAGGAAGCACATGTTTAAAGCAATCTGTTTCCTCATATGAATGCTTTCCTGTCTGTTTGAAAAAAATTGCAACACACTTTACCCCAAGTAACCAAGAGGTGATCATAAATATCCCTAAATAGCATTAAACAGATATGAAAGACATTAACACTTCCAGAATGCCAAAGTAGTATTAAAAAAAATTCTAACAGATGCTCCTAGGTCAAAAAGTGAAATGTGTGTTTCCTGAAAAAACACTCTCATCAGAATCATAAATGAACTGTGAGTGGAGAAATGAGGTGTTGCAGAGCAAACGAGAGGATCTTTTTGGTTAAGGACTCCAGCACACTGGTGCCAAAGTGTGGTTGCAATAAAAGAGCCAAAATGAAATGGAAGTTTGCTGGAAACCGATATACTTTGCGCTCCACCAGGTGGCAATGGTGGCGGCATGGCCGGGGCAGGGGCAGGGGCAGGAGCGCGGCAGCTGCGGCCGGGGAGCGGCGGCGTGGCCCGGCTGGCCTCCGACCAAGCCGTTTGACTTCGCCTCGTCACTTTGTGGCCTGCATTTGGCAGGGAAAAGAGTTTTCATCTGGAAACACGCTCAAATCACGTGTAATATGCAAATCTCGCCTGAAATACCGAAGTTACCTAAGCCCTGCTAGCTCCGGAGCTGACGGATGCCGCTCCCTGCGGCGCTGGGCGAGGCTTCGACGCGCGAGGGCTGCGCACCTAACGGGTCTGCAGGCACCTGAAATGTTTAAGTCTTTATTGTTTGCTAGAAGAACCGCAGATACCGGCGCCTTAAAGCCTTTGTGTTTGTGAGAAAAAACGCAAGCCGTTGCCTATTTACCGCGTGGGGAGGATGGCCGCGCTGAGCCCTGTCGCTGAGCCGCCGCGCGTCCCTGTCCCGTCCGCGTTCGGGTGGGCTCGGGGAGCTCCGCACCCCGCGGCAGCCCTGCCTCCACGGCACCGCACGGGGCACCCGCGGGTGCCCGGCAGAGGCATCAAACCTGCGCGCATTCAATCCGATACGCAGCGCCAGCAAACGGGCGCGCGGGAGCACCTCCGCGCATCAGCGTGGCTGAAAGGAGCTCTGGGAGGACCCGACAAGAGGCTGCTCTTGGGGCGATGCTATCGATGCCCAGCGGCTCAGCGCGGCAGCAACGCCCGTCCTGCTCCTCCCCGGGGAGCCCACGGGCCCGAGCTCAGGAAAGCCAAACGCAGCACACAGCGGCGGGTCTAACCCCGAGTGCCCCAGCGTCCCCTCCGTGGTGTCCCCTCCACTCGGGCGCTGACTTTAACCGCTTGTTTGGCCTGTCGAAACGCGCTGTAGGCCATTGAAAATAAAATAACAATAAAACAACAACCAGCCATTGTAGGCTGCCTAGGTTTGGTGCCAAGAAACTGTCAGGGGAGCTTTGCTATGCATTTAACAACGTTAATAGTTATTGGAGCTCTTTATGCAATTTTTTTTTTCTATGTTTTTGCTATGCTGATTTTTTTGCACATTTACCGCTTCAGTGTAAAGGCAAAAAATACTTCAGAGCAAAAAATAAATGTCCTTTTGATAAAATACAGAGACTTGGTTAACAAATGTACGCGAGTCAAAGTGCAAACATATCAATCCTGACAGGTTATCTCAAACTTCCACAGATAACTTTGTCATTAGTGTGCTCTCCCCTCCGCACACTGCATCACTCTCCCCACCCCGACCCCATGTCCAATCAGTTCTAAAATGGAAGAAAAACTGAAAGCTAAGGAGATCAGATAAACAAACCCCAGCCCGAGAAGCCGTCCTTTCCTAAAACCAAGTTGGAAAGCCCTGATACAAGATCTGGTTTAAATGCTTATATCTTAAATGCTGGACTGTGCTAATCAGAGATCTGAAGCCACTGCAGTGCTTGTACTGAATACCATCTAGAGATAACACTTAAAAAAAAGCTACAAAATCAAATTGCTGCATAGAAAATTTTTTTCATCTTTAAATGCCTTTTCCTAACAATTATCATCAAGTTCAAACAGAAAAATTAAGTGCTGAGTTTTACACTTGTGAAATTCAGCTTAATTTCCAAACGAAAAAAAGAATTACAAATTACATAGCTATACAAAGGACGAGATTGAAGGCTGGGCGTGAAATTAAAATATGTGTTAAGTTCAGAGGGGGCAAAAAGACACCATGCTTAACCACGCACGGCAGCTTTCCTCCCGAGGAGCGAACCCTGACGCCCCGTGAGCGGGCTGTGCTCCAGGCGCCCATACGATCCCACCTGCGCTACGAGGAGTAAACGTTGCTCCGCAGAAAAAGCAATTTTAAAAAAGCTGCCTCAAAAATAGTGCTATCTGCTGTGTCTCATTTTGCCCTTTTTGGAGGCCCTTAGAAATCATCTGGGTTTGTTGGCCAAAACGTTATGTCCGCGAAGAAACAGTGCATTCTGCACTACCTACAGTACTCTGAAGAGGGAGTCTATGCTCAAGCTAAACAAAAAAAACCAGTAATCCCACACCTCTGTTACCGGCTGGCCAGAACTATTCAGTACGGATTTTTTTTTTTTTTGAGTCCAGAATATTTAGAAGTGTGTGAATTTTGCAATAAAGGTTTTACCTTTAAATATAACATAATGCCAAGGCCTAAGAAAAACACACCTATCACGTAATTCCTCCCAGATTGCTTTTTCATATTTAAGATATCCTGTGCAATTTACTAGAAACTAAGAACTAAGCAATTTTTATCTGCATTTCCACTGCATTTTAATCTATTTAAAAACAACAACAACACAGCATTTTGTCTGCAAAATGACTTCTTAGTCCTTCAGGGTCAGTGAGCAATTTCAGGTACAGTTTGCAAGAGAAGGTCTTTTAACCCATCCTCTGACTGCTTGACTGCTTAGTAAATTTCTTGGCTTGACTTCATTTGCTATGTGCTAAAGATGCATATCCATTTTTTTTTTTTCCAAAGCAAAGAGCAGAGCTTGGTCATAACTGGAAAAAAGCTCGGTGGAGCTTAATACGGTACAAATTTTAATATGGCCAAAACCCAAACAATAATGAGGCATGATTTACGTGGCTGGACAGCGGGTGAGATGGGACGCCAGCCAGGCCGTGTCCCTGGTGGCAGCAGGACGGAGGGGATCCCAATGATGCCCAGGGCACAACAGCCCCAGTGGAAGGGCAGCCACAGCCTGAATGGGACGGATGAGCCAGGGAAAGGGGCAGGCTGCTTGTTACACTGGTCGGTCCTCACCTCTGGGGACTCTGAGCCATCAGAAGCCACTGAATTACACTGAAATATTTTGATGAAACTGCTCAGACTGGCTCCTGTTACCTCCTCAGTCCTACCCCTCTCCCTGAGCTGTCAGCCTGGTCTTGACAAGTCTCCTCCAGCCTCTGTGGATCCCTACCCCCAGCAAGGTCAGCTCCGTCCAAGGAGGCTTTGCCACAGCTGGAGCACTGCAGCACGTCTCCAGCAGGGTACGGAGGAGCCCAGGAAGCTCTGTGGCACCCGGGGACGAGACACGGCCCCAGAGGTGCTGGCAGCAGGGACAGTGTCGGCATCCCGCTGCTGGCCAGTCTTCTGATACAGCAGGTGGCAACCAGAGACATACGGAAAGGCAGGGACGCTGTATTTGTTTTGGAAAGTTCCTGCTGAAGTTGGATGCTTGAAGGGAAATTCTTAAGGTTGTGTTTTTTCACTTGAGGTAGGAAGTCTGCAAAATCTGCACAAAAAGCACAAAGGGTGCTTCCTTGCCTCCCAGCTACATTACCAAGGCTTCTCCTGTGGAAACCAGAATAAAGCTGTGGAAAAGCTCCAGGTGGTATCCCAGTAGTATTTCTCGTCTTGATTTTTGGAACAAAGCAGGTGTTTCCTTAGGATGTACAACTGAGTCATATACTTCCTTATCTGTCTGGTTAGCAAGGTCAAAGCTGGCATGCTTCTGAATACACACAATAGCAAGTGCAAATATATGTCTTCTGCCTGAGAGGGGACACCTGGAATTAAGACGAAAGAGGGAGGCTCTTACCATTACAAGTAAGGCTTGGGAGATTTTACCTGCTGATTCTTCAACAAAAACAATTAGTTTTTCAGTTCCTCTTTTCTCTTTTAACACAACTGAGGTGACATTTGACTTCTCCTGCTCTTTATTCTGGCTGTAAAATCTTCACCACAACTCCCTCATTATCTGCATTCAACACAATCTGCAAAACCAGCCCAGGCCACGGCTGCAGTCCATCTCCTCGTCACAGCCCACCTCCTGCTGCTGGACCTGGCTCCTCTGCCGGGACCCTGGGAGCAGAGAGCCAAGTCCCTGCCAGAGCCAGACAGGAGGCCCGGGGAGAAGCGCACGCTGAGCCCCATCTCTGAGCCCCAAATCCTCTTCCCAAGCAAGAGGGCAACCTTCCTCGCCGAGTGCTCCTATGGATATAGCCTCCAAGGAGATGGTTCAACCCAACAAGCCATAACTTCCCCGTCCTTTCTCCATTTTTAAGCCTTTTATTTATTTTAAACCTATTGGTTCTCCTAAGTCCGAGTTAACCTTGGAAACAAGAAACGTGCCCATGATTCCTGGCTGACGCCACAATCTCTGCTCACACCTCATAGCTCCATGCTGTCCCCAGCTGTGGCCAGGGCACGGCTGCTTTTACAACCATGGCTTTTGCAACCTTTCACTTTTGCTGCAGCCAGTCCCGGGGCTGGACAATGCTCAGGGATGCTCCACCTGTCCTGAAGGAGAGGTGAGGAAACAAGCATGGGGGAATCACCTTGGTCCAGAGAGGCACGAAAGCCAGGGAGAGGAGCCGCTGGGGAGGACCCGCCGAGCATCACCCTGTTGCTGCGCTGCGTGGCCACGTGCCAGGGCCTCTGCTCGAGGGGCGAGAGGAGCTCCCCTTTGGAGCCGTCCGATTCAAAACTTGTCTGCAGATGGCCAGCAAGCAGAATCCAGAGAAACCTGTGCTTTTCAATACAGCTGTACGTACAATTGTGAAATAATAACTGCATCATCGCCCACTCAGGGTTTAATATCAGTAGGGCACACGCTAGAGTAACTCGTGCACTGTCCTTCGCTAGATACCGACAGGATCTGTGAATGTAACAGCCTAAAAGCCTTAAAATCAGCTCTGTGTTACCTTTGCCATTTACCAGCGGTGATGAAGTCTTGACAGCAAGACCTGGGGCTTATGACCACGACTTCCCTCCAAACCCTGTGGTTGCTTCATTAAGCTCGTTTGGATGCTGCTGTGGCAAATGAACGTCTCTCTCCAGGGGCAGAGCAGGACGCGGGTTTCAGTTCAGGTTACAGCTCCCAGGCCTGCTGTAAAGAGGGGTCGAACAACTGCAGCCGTCAACTTTTCCCGCAGAGCTCAGGGAACAGAGCCCCGGTGTGGTTGTAAAAGAGTGTCCAAGGAGAAGGAAAATTGCAAATGAATATATTGTGCTATAACAACTGCATTTGGTAGCACTCCTTGCTCGATGATAATTGTACCAGAAGAAAGAGGGCTGGCGATGGAGGAAACGCATGAGCTGAGCCCTTCATTTTATCCAGTCACGCCACTGGAAAGCTTGGCCCAAGAAGAGCATCCAGACGCAGAAAGCTCCATTCCCAGGCCACACGCCTGCCTCAGCCATGCAGGGGCTCAAGGGCACTGTCACGACCTCTGCTCCTCTGAGCAGCTCCAGCCCCCGTGGTGCCTGTGTGCGGCAGAAGGCAGCCACGTGCTGCCCCACTGCCCAGGATTCGACGCTCGGTACCCGTTCAGCTCTGAGCAAAGCCACCAAGCACTCGTAACATGCCTGCAGGCTTAATTTCTGAGTTATCTTTTCGTTCTCAATACATTACTTTACATTACAGGAGCCACGTGTTGGAAATTAACACCTGGATGGACACCAGCTCCCCACCACAATGCCTCTGTGGTGGATTTACTCAAGTGAGGGTGCTATAAATTCCCATGAAAACCCAACTCAGATATTACCTTTACAACCTAAGCCCTTCCCTCTTTGCTCACTTTTCACCCCAAAGGTTTCCCGTGTTTGAATGTCTTCATGAAAAGTCTCCTTTCCCATTCCTCACTGAAGCCTATTTGCGTCACACTTCCAACGATCCTTTCTCCTAATGTGCTCCCAAGGCTAGAAGTCCGACCTTCCAGCTGATGCCTTCCCCACCGGAGCTGTTCAGCCTGTGACCCAGCCTGGACTCCGCTGCTTGCAGCGGGGACGTCTGTGAGAAGTGCAAAGGCTATGCAGCGCTCTCCAGCACAAATGACAAGATTGCTGTAACGGAAAATACCCATTTCGGATGGATGGTTCCCAACGGACTCACTCTAGAGGTGAACTAGAAAATTATTTTTACTCCACAGCTGAAATTAAACAGCTCAGCCTGTGAAAGGCTGGCCCTTGGTGACTCGCGCTGCCTGTGCACCTTTCCTGCACTGGCCAGCAGGAGCTGCTGGACCACGAAACGAACGGGTTTGTGCCACCACCATGGCTCCCACCCCGTCCCTCGTGGCTACGGGGACCGGGTGGTCCAGGGCAGCTTGCTCACGTATGGCTTTCACTGGTCACGGTAAGAATGTGTCACATCACTTTGCAAACGCTTACTGTAAAAGGTCGGGTGTGATTAAACTATCAGCAGCCAAAGTGGATGAAGGCTTCAGGTTAGTGATTCAAACAACAGCAAAACCTTCGGATGAAGTTAAAGCTGACAAGACACTCGTACAAAAGAGCCATCTGGATTGCACAATGGCGATGGCAGCATCCGACGCGTGTACAGAACGTTTTACCAAATGACTGCAAAGCTCTTCATAAAAGTAGCCGCTATAGTTGCTTGGTAAAGTTAGCTCCTGCCTGCAGGTCCACACCTCAAAGTTCACGTGCCCTCAAGCTCGCTGCTGTATAAACACATAGGCCAAACCTCATCTCTTCATACGAACACAAACACTACTGTTGCACCTGCCAAATGCTCCAGCCTGGATATGGAGCGATGCAAAATATTACCATGCCATAGCTCAGCAAAGCCACACAGGTACTCAACCAGAAAATCAAGTTTTAACAGTAAACACTCATTTTTGCCGATATGCCTGTGTCTCTTCTTCAGCTGGCTCAACCCAAAACGCCCCGAGCTCACCGTCCTCTTTGGGTCCGAGCAGGGCTCTCCGTGCTCCTGTCCGAGGGAGGAAGGCGATGTGAATGGGCAGCGCAGGGGCACCCGCCCGCACCCACCCCACCTGTCGGATGGCACCAGCCTCGTGACGCCTGGCATAGCTCAGATCCTTGGTATTTTTTAAACACTGATTAGCTCCATAGTTTAATTTACTTTGTTTTCAAAACTCGTAGCCATTTCTTATCGTAAAGGGGGGCTGATACAACGTATTTATTACCATTTATCATTGAAATTTTTATAAGACTACTTATGAATTAATCAACAATAACTGCTTTCACAAACGCTGCTGCATTAATCTCCATATCCACTGCATAAATCACATTGAGAACAAGTTAATATACATATTTTAAGAGAAATACAGAAATATTTCCACCCTATCAACTAAGTGTATTATCATCTAGTTAGTCGATTTATAAATGCATATACTTTATTTAGCATCATAAATCCTGGTAGTTCAGTGTGACACAATCTCTCACCAAAATATAATCTGACCTTTTATAAGATATTTCTTCCGTTTGAGATATCTAGGTGTGCTTTCTAAAGCAGGATTGTTTCACATGAAATGTATGATTCATGATACGGAGACAACAAGACCCAAACACATATCTGTATGGTCAGATAAAAAAGGCTGTATTTCTTTCAGAACCACACCATTCTCATATTCACATTACTGGACTTGTTGTAGATTAATTTACTTATTCTTGGAAGACACAGCTATGGGTAATTAAAATATTCAGGCATACCTTCCTATGTTTTATTTTCTCATAAATTGTACATCTCATCAAAATCACTTCAAGTATTTAAAGTGCACATTCTACTTTGAGATAATTGACTGAAAAATAAAAATACTGTTAAAATAGTCAAAGACTATTGAGCTGTGGAAGTATTTCCGTTCTGTACAACAACTGTATTCACACAAAATTAAAGGAAGCACACATTTGAGACTAATCTGTGACAAACGCAAATTGCACTTCATTCTTTTGAAGCAAGAAGCAATCCATAAAAAACTTTTGCAGCAGTTTTAAATCCCTGAATGTTGACATTTCCAACATTAATTTCGCCACTCTTACCCACAGCAAGAGCAGACAGCAGGTACCATTATACTGAATGTATCTTTTATAACAGGAATACAAAAATATTCATGTAAACGTCCTGAGACGGTCACCTGTCTACTGAGAAATATTTTAAATCATAAAATATATATATTTTTTTTTTCTGACAATGACTAAACCTAAAGGCAGCGGCACATCATGCTCAACTACTGAGCTATCACAAACAACTGCAGAACCCAGCCCTTAACGGAGCTCACAGGCAGTCTGCAGAGAAGGCAAGCCAGCGCACTGCATCTTTAAGCGCTCGCGCCTGGCAGCACAGAACGCGAACGCCTTGTGCGCACAAAGACCCCCTGCAATGGCAGAGCACTGGAAGGTGGCTCTGCTGCGGTTAATGCGATCCGCATCGCCCGTGGGCTTGCCTCGAACTGTTAAGAGCTGTGAGGGATATATCATGCGAGGCTGTCAGAAAAACTATTAAGAGCTAAAGTTTCGTCTAAATTAAATCTACCTCTAACTTCAAGCATAACAGTGCCCATAAAATCCTTTGGGGGGGATATTAGCTATTGCTGTAAAGGAGTCCAATAAAAACCGAAACCAAAAAACACACAGTGAAATAAATTTAAATTCGCTTGTGGGAACTTATTTTTAATTAAAAAAAAAAATAGTATTATTACTTTACTGGAAACTTTCATTTGAGAATTTCCATATTTCAAAAACCTACAAAATAGATTTATGTTTGTACTGTTTAATATGATAAAGATTACAATAATCTGTGCAATTAAATTAGGATCTTCATATGTGTTTTTCTCTTTTAGATTACAATTTTATTATTTATAAAGTGACCAGTAATGGAACTACTGCTTAGCACACTCACTGCAGTAACTGAAGCTTTAAAAGTATGCTAGTTTGCAAACTGCAAATTTAGTTGGATTTATGGTAAAAACATAAAACCCATCTGAGATTAACATGTCAATTTGCTATATATTCTGCAAGATTGATTGCCACTCGGCTCCTCCTAATAACCAGATTTATAGATAAAACAAATACAGTTATCAAGTATGAAAAGGATGCTCTCCCCTCATTAGTGCTTTTTTTTCTGTTTGCAGATATTGATAGGAAAATATGTATTATGTATTTTTAAAGCAATGGTGGAGAAAAAATTAGACTAAAAATACTAGAATGAAATGCAATACTAAAATCAAATGCAAACCACTATGTTTTATTTACTGAAATGCCGTATCGTTTCTTTTGAAATCATTATTTTATATATATTTTAATGGATCTAAAAGTAAATGATCTCAAAAGATGCAGTGTACCTTGGTACAGCTTTTTCAGGAAAAAAAAAACAACAGATTTTACACCACGACGAAAAAATGAAAACTAGTAGAATAGTTATTTGGATCAGGAGACAAAGGACTTCACCGAGCCACAGAGAAACACCAAGTCCCAACTGTGCGGCGCGAGGATTTCAAGACAAACACTGAGAAATCTGCGAGGTTTATCTGGACAGTATCCATAGTCCTCCTTACAAAGAGGTATCAGAGAGATTCTTTAAGATACTTGGGAAAGCCCTGGGTAATTATCAGCTCTCTCATTATGCCCTGAGCATCCCACAGTGCCCCGGCAGCAGCTGGCTCCCGCTGGTGGACACCTGGTGCCACCCCACCAGCGCCTGCTGCAGGTACCGCTGCCCGCTGCCCTCGCGTGGGAGCCAAGCCGTGTGCCCGCGTCCCGGGCTGAGACCGCGGCAAGTTCTCACAGACCCTCCCCGCGAATCTCGCTTAACATGCAAATCCATAAATCATCCTCGCAGTGACAAGGATGCTAACCGGCACGTGAAGCTCACGCTCATCTCGCTGGGCGCGCGGCGGCTCGGCACTTCTACTTCTGGTTTGCGCCGCTGAAAGTCAATGTGACCCACGCACGCTCGGCCCCGCCACGTAATGAATCACCTCAAAGGCTGGACGAGCGACGAGGTTCCGTACCTCTCCTCGCCTTGCCCACAGCCTGTACCGCTACAAGCGCTCGCGAGCGGCGCGTTCGCGTCTGCCTTCCCCCCAGCAAAGCAATGGCACCGGCACGGCAGCGGGCGCGCGGGCGCACGGTACTTACTGAGGACGGCAAACCTGGAGGAACTTTCCGAACTTTCTTTGTTTGTACTTCTGAAAAAAGATAAAACGGTGTCTTCGTAAAGACAGGCTTTTTTGTCAGCGAGGTTTTCTAAAGAACAAGCCAGCTAATCACCCTGCCCACAGCTCCCTCCCGGCTCCCAGCGATTTTGGCAAAACTGAGCGGATGTCACCGCTCCTGCCTACCCCAGAAGCCTGACGGTGGAACGCTGCAAAATTGTTCATATTTTCATCTCGAGTGTTAGGGCCTTTGTTTTCGCCTCACGCGGATTTGCTTTGAGAAAGCGACTTTCGAAGGCTCCTCGTGTGCCCCACAAAGAGGAGCGGCAGCGCCGGCAGCGAGCGCTGTGCGCGGCCCCTCGCTGCGCTGATTTCCCAGCGCTGTCACACGGGGTGAAACTGCACCGATCGGTCGAAACGGGAAAAAGTGCGGAGCACGAAGTCACTCACCCATGGAGGTGCTGTGCAGAGGCCTCCGGCGGGGGTTATTGCTGGAGTACTGGTAGTACTGGGAGCCCGGCTTGCTGGGGGAGAGCGCCCCGGGGTTGCCGATGTCCATCTCCCCTCCCAGGAGACTTTGCTAAAAGATGAAAAATACACACGTGTGTGCGCGTGCATGTGAAAGCTGGCTTTCCCCATCATTAGCTACTTCTCATCCCTAAAAATAACATAGTGAAGAAGCCCTCATAAGCACCCAAAACCCTGAAACCAGGACCTGCCAAAATTTTAAAGGCGACATCACAAAAATTTCCACTTTAGCATCTTTACTTTTACTAGGAAAACACAAAGTAATTAATTTAAAATATGATTATTTACATTTAAAGGAGACTTATTGCCTACTTATTCAAATGCAATCAGTGTTTTAAAAACTTTTGGAGCTCTGTTAAACAATATATTTGAAAGTAATTTAGTTTCCTTACTGCAAACAAGACAGCTAAGTGTACAGATCTAGCCATAATAAAACTGAAAAAAAAAAAAAAAGAAATCCTGCTGTTGACAGAGCGGTTGGCTCTGAGTGCATGAAACAGCTTCATTGTCTATCCCCACATAAGGAAAAATTCATATCTGAGAATATATCACATTTTGCAACATAAAAATCTATACAGCAGGCTGTACATAAAATGTGATTAATACGTGAAAATAAAACTATACATTATTAATATTTTTTGCAATGCTATCAGAAAAAAGCACCTCAGAAAACCCAAAACAATTAACGCTATTGTATAGCGGCAGCAGTAGCAGCAGCAAAGGACTTTCAATATATCCATTTTATGCCTCTACCATTAACTAACAAGATGCATCCCAGCAAATGCAAAATTTTCTCAGCTACGAAAGGACTCTGGTTTCCCTGAAACAGCAGAAAACATTATCTGACCAATACTGAAAGAAAAATTAAAAATCTTTAAGAGACTACACCAGAAGAACAATTTCCTGAGTAATGTTCTATTTGCTATAAACTACATTGAAACTTACCCATAATATACAAATCCCCAGATTATACTCTGCATTGAACACATTGTTCTTTTAATTATTCTGATACGCAATAAAACAGGTGTAGATACTACCATTTATATTAAGAACAAATTTACCATTTAATAAAGAAATTTTAAAATTAAGTACCAAAAATCTAACTTTATCGTTACTTGTAATCAACTTTTACTGACTGAACTAATTACTGTACTTGATAAAGTACAGAATGTGTTTTCCCTAATCTAAATTCTAATCACCATGTCACTCACAACAGACTTAGTAATGCTTCACTAACACACTATTCACATGCAAAATACTCTAAATAGGCCAATTATGACTCTGCCCCTGTTCCCTGGTTAACCCGCTGAGAACTGAAAAATTTCACAAGGCAGTCACCAACTAAAACAAAGGCTCCTTGTTTTAAATTAAGACAGTCTTTTTGATTCCTAAATAGCTCAACAAAGTGGCATGTCTTCTGCTGAAAGCAGTTGGTCAAATATGACCCATGAGCTGGAAAATCAGAAATTAAAACATCCTTATTCCTTTACTATACTTCTAAAAACATTTAAAGATAACTTTTGATTCGAGAAAACTATATTACTTTTTTTCCCAGATCAGCTAAACGAAAATCACTGCTGAGGTATGGACAAGCAGTCCCTGACGGATGCGGGTTGAAACCCTCTCTTGGTGTGCAGTCTAGCATTTGGCTTTACAGATCCTTCGAAGATGTAAACATACAGGAATGTTAGTCAGAATGGACTTTTTGCTAATATCTTTACGTTTAGCTCATGTCTAATATACACCTGCAATGACTATGCTCCTTTTAATAAACAACACCTGCACCGACAAAAATGGTTGCAAGTCTGTTGCATAATGGCAAAGAAATATATGCAAAAACTCTTTGAAAAAAAATGGTTATCAATTCATTGTGAATATCCTCTGAAAATAAACGGAATTTTATTGAATGTCTTGGAGCATTTCAGAATGAAACAGTGCTAACCACAAAAATTCTATTCAGTCATATATTTTTATCACGTATACGTTTTAACATAAAGACAGACCTGCTAAATCTGTGCATGGTTTATCCATATGTCGGGTAGTCTGAAAGACTTACAGCCATCAGCTGTATAAATTCCTACACCCAGCCTACTAGATTTAATTTGATTTAAAAAAAAAAAAAAAGTATATAAGACAGCGTTTGCAAACTATTTTAGATTAAACAAGATTCACTTTAGGAGCAGAAAACATACACATACCCTATGTTGTTTTTGTTTTTTCATCCAAACATTTTTCTCTATAAAAAGATGCAGAGGTTTCTACAGAAAAAAAATCCCAAACTTGTATTATTACATTAGAAGTAAACATATGTACCAGTCTTACGGGCTGCATGCCTTTTGTTTATCTAGCAATTGAATACTTCTCGTTGCCACTAGTTGCACTTTACAATGACAATTCATTCCTCCTGACCTAGCAGGTAGATGCTGAAATATGGATCACGGACAGAATCACGTACCTGCGGCTCAGCCACACGGAGCCGATCCGTACAAACGCCTACAAGAGATTACGGGAGAAGCCCTTGGGCACGGCGGTGCCCTCCTGGCTCTCTGCAGAGATCTCCACTGCAGAAGGTGGCTGGCCGGGCTGCACGGGCACACGCAAGCGCTTGTGCAAAGCGCACTCCTCGCTAAAGCTACATGCCCGACTACCAGCAACTTCAGTGCAAGTGCTCGGCTATGAGCAGCTTTTTCTGTAACAAAGACCGGTTTTCTTAAACACATCTCCAAAATTTTCATCGCAACTGTCGCAGGCTCATTTCTTCACTCGCTCTTAAAAACCACCCGAAACCCAAATAACCCAAACCAGAACAGCACCCTCCTTTGTCTGGCATAGGACAGAGAGATGTGCTTTCTTTCAAGGTAAAAAAAGAGGTGGGTTTGTGCACTTAAGGGGACCTCGCCGAGCACTCCGGGGCGGAAGACCCAGATAAAAACATATAGGTACTTATTCTGAGTTGCTTGTAAAAAGAACAATGGGCATTTATTACTGTTCAGCCTACATGTCACACTGGTAATGGCCTGCAACAAAGAGAAAGATAAAACGTTTACAAACCACAATGCTATAGATTACATAGCATTTGGAGCTTGCATTTTCTCCAAATTGGATCTTAGATACGGCATGAATTATTAGGCGTCGAAGTTCATATTTACAATTAGGAAAGGATGAGCTTAGAACTGAAGTGTTACATTTGTCAACCCCCTTCCAGTCTTTACGCAGGGGCTTAATGTGCATACACGTTCTATGTACGGGAAGCAACATATCTTTGGGTGCAACCAGTACAGCAGGCAAGACACCAAACATTACAAATCTCTGAGCTCGTCTGTATAAATCCTGCAGGCGTATTCTGGCATTATAGCATATACTGTACAAACCACCCCATCCTCGCAGACCTGTACAGTTGGCAGTCTATTTGTTTTATAATAAACAAAGCGAATAATATACTGGATTTGCCAGTTGAATGTTAGTTTGAGCTAAAAACAATCACAGAAGAAAATAAATGCAGCATAGCAAAATCCCATTGAGCCACGCAGCTGTATTTTTCATCAATTGCAATGTTTTTGCTTTTGTCGTCGTTACATACAATCCTGTCTTATTTCTAGTAATTTGTAAAATAAGTAACTAACTAGTGAATCCTGCCTCCAAAATTTGAATAACTAGACAAAGAATTAAAGCTGGGTGGGGAGAAAATATGCATGTACTATGACAAAGTAATATCCATATGGATGCGATATTACCCCTCCCGGAAAAAAACTAAAGTTGTTTCCACTGTAAACCTGAAGTTTTGCTTTTCAAATGAAAATCACGTAAATGCAAGTAACTGGTTCACTTAGATATCCGTTTCAGACCTACACAGGTTGAAAACAGTCTTTTAAAAATTATTTTACATTTTCTTTATTACAGAAACAGGTGAGATTGAGTGTACTAATTTGATTTAAGAGAACATTAATTCAGATTAAAGGTAAATATACTTGAAGCCCATAATCCAAAAGCCTCTGAAAACACTGATCAGGGAAAAATATTTCTAAAAAGGTGTTTTTTTGCTGACAACCTTGAATTTTTTTTTTTTTTTGACATCTTCACACCACGTCGTGATCCAGTATCAAACGCAACATCATGGGGATGTTGTAGGAAAAAGATCAGGCTTAGATGAAAACAGATTAAGCTCCTCTCCTGAACGATTGCCAAACGTTTGTGCGCTGCGCTCACGTCGGAGCATCCCCGCGCACACAGCTGCAGCCCCGCTCGCTGCCCCCAGCCCGGCGCATGTATAGGGCCTGCGGGACATATGGTCCCCGCTCCGTGCGGCGCAGAAGACCGCGAGCCTCAGAGAAGCACCGCGCGAGCACGCTTGGAAGCAAACCGCCGCACCGCGCGCATCTCACCCCGGCCTCCTGCCAGCCCTTCCCCACCCGATGCGGTACGCGCTGGGAGAGGGCGAGGAGGGCGAGGAGCGGGGATGAAGGCTGAGGCTGCCGGGGTCTCCCTGGCCAGTCCTCCGCATCTTCAGGGCAGTCAGCAAAACCGCTGAGCGCAGGTCGGGGACATCCCACCTCTACCGCCCAGCTCTTTTCTCTATCTGACGGCAAAAAAGCGCTGCGGAGCGCTCAGCAAGCGCGCTTCTGCGTCTGCTGCGGGGCAGAGCTGTGAGCTGATACCGGCATTACAAAAATTACTTATATTTTATGTAACTCGATCAGCTCTCTTGCTGAAATGCATCATTTTCAAAGCAAGCCCCTTTTGCAGTAAACTTCCCACATATGACAAGAATTCATGCACTTCACCTAAGAAAAAGAACCTTGCTACTTTCCATGATGCTGCACCGTGTCTTGTATCAAAATTCTTTACACTTTTAAAGGTCAACGCCTGTTTGCTTGCTTTGCTCGCCTCGTGCCCGCAGCCTCTGCGCACCCACATGGCCCTGCAGCCTCCGGCTGCTGGGCGACCCACACACCGCGGGGCCTCTCTGCCATCAAATCATGGTTTTCTCCAGAAAGAAGAGCACAAACGAAGGCGGACTGCGATCATCCTCAGTGCTGAGCACTCACGTTCAGCGCACGTATCCAACACAACAACTCGTGACGCTCTCACTAAACACTAGTCCAGCGTAACCGGGCCCCCTTGGGCTCGCGAGTGACGGTCACTCCCCTGCCAGCTACCTGCGCTTCCACCACTGCTCTCACGCCGTCTCACTTTGACTTTCCAACATCTATTCTACCGCAAATGTGCAAACAAAGCAACTTGAATTTGTAGAAATCACGTCTAATTTATGCTGAAATAGATGAATGGGAGGTCTTTTTTTCTTTTTAAATATAACCAATTTCTAACTGCAACTGTCCTGTTTTCTTTTCCTTTTGTAAAATCACAGGATGCAGTATTACATCTCATCATCTAGAATTCAGCTCCTTTTACATGCCCTATCCTCAGTTTATGAATTTTCACTTAAGTCAAGTTAACTAAGTAATGCCGCATAGACATCTGAATCATTTCTTGGTTATTTCCTTCTGTGATTTCAATCCTCTGTTTTTAATCAAATTATGAAACTAAATTTCCACTTATCATGTGACTATCAGGGCATCTGTTCATAATCTGTCCAATTCCTACAAATACTCCTTTCTTTGGCTTTTGGAAATTTGGCAGCTCTCTGTAGCATCTTCTGTGTCATTTACGTCCAGTATTTCTCTCTAATGCCAAGTGTAAATTGCAAACCATTGATGGCAAACATAGAGAAACAATTTCCTTGGGTTTCACTGAGCATGTTTTCAAGCTAAGGTACTGTTTTCCTTTTTTCTCAACCAACCAAATTATTAAAAGTACTTGCAGAAAAATTTTGACTTTTAGACAACAAAGGAACTTATCGCACAGAGATTTAATTTCTAACAGAGCTTTATTTTTTCATGAATGCTCATGTGTATGAAGTAGGAGAAACTTTAATATGTTTATTTTCTTTTCTCTATCTGATGGCAAATAACCTTTTGTCTCATTTCTTCTGCCTTCTAGGGTAGCACCTTCAGATGGCTCTGCACGGTGTTCAGCACTTTTCTTTTGACTCTGACCTTTTCCATTAAAAAATGCTTGCAGGTATTATCAAATAATTTTTCATGTTCAACCAACCCTCATGCATTAATGTCATCACTATTAGTTCTCTAGTTCTTTGTTAATTTTTTCACTGTCTCTTCATCTGCATAATTTAAAATTGCTCTTTAGGTTTAAGCCTTTCTGGAGTAATTTTTCCCAGTTGTGTTTTTTGAGGACTGACTATAATATCGCACAACAACAGGAACGTTCAAAGTTCAGTCACCGGTTTCAGCAGCATTTCATGGACGCACAGATGAACAGAGTGCTCTTAAGTATGGCTGAGGTTCAGCAGCCTCTGGACAGCAAGAATTTCAAATTTCTTCACTCGTTTTCCTTATCTATTTCATGTGAGCAGGAGAAAAAATCATCTGTAACTTCTTACCTCATTTTTCCCACATTTACTCTTGTTGTATGTTTGCTTCTTCCTATCTCTTTATTCACCATTATGCACGATGACTCAGAGTATTGTACTGCTGCTTGATTATCACTAAAGGTTAGTTACTCGTCTGCACTAACGATCCCATCTTTCACATTTGCAGTGAATGATTTCACCATCAACTGCATAGTTTTTGGTTTTTCTAAAGCTTCATTATAATGAAAATATTTAATTTCCTAGTGTTTGGGAAAAACGGGTAGAAAGTGATTCAACTGAACAAGTACAAGGCACAAAAAAAAAAAAAAAAGGAAAGAAGGGACTTCCTTCTCCACTATGGAGTTTTCTAAAGTACAGTCCTTCCTCTATTTGTGATTTTCTGCTACACAGCTTCTGCTTGAGTGCTTGGAGTTGGAAAAACCTCCCTTGTTACAGTTCAAACAACAATAGTAGTGGTTTCACTGCTGCGAAGACCAGCAAAAATGGCATTACATACATGCTTATGTTTGACGTGTAGCGTGCATGTGGTGGTGTATGGAAACGCACATACAACCACACATGCAGACATAAAACTGGGTATCTCATGCCACCTCCTGCCTTTCCTGGTCGATTCCCGGCACCGAACCCTCCCGCGTCCAACCTGGGCGCTGCCGGCTCCTCCCCAGCCTCCGCGGCTCGGCCCTTCCCAGCCAGGCACGCTTCCTCCGTCTTCGGTTGGAGGCAACGCTAAGGACGTTCTCTCTGCTTTGTTACTAACCTTTCAGAACGTGAAAGTGAGCCAGATGACTACAGCGTTTCAAAACACACTCTTAGATGCAGGTAAGACTCACGGAAGCACGTCCCAGCGACTCTCCCACACAGAAGGGCAAGTCCTCGCAGGGCCGCGGGAAGGGAGCGGAGGGGATGGAGAGGGTGCAGTCGCGTTCACCCCGGAAGGGCCTCCCAAAACCCTCGCACAGCTCGCCAAAGCTGCTGGATTGCTTCCTGCCCAGAAGGCTTGGCTTTCGGTGAGGGTGGCAAGGGAAAATGGGGCAGAAGAAGCAAAGGGAGACTTTGGTCAAAGTGCATCGACAGTGGTTTACGGCTGGAAAGACCTCTTGTGCCGCTGGCTGTGCCCAGAGGAGACAGGCGCACGCTTTTGATGGCTTCCCTGGTGCTGCAGATGGCCAAGGTGCCAGGGCTGTCCCCGTGCCGGCACAGGACCCCAGCCCGCCTCCTCACCTGCGGACTCGCTCCCGAGGAGAGAAATACTTTTATGTTGGTGTCAGAGCCCCCACTGGAAACAGCAACGCGCCAGAAAGGAGCTGGACGTAGCTGAGGGCATGAACTGCAGGGCCCTGCACAAAAGCCCGTTACTGAGAAAATGCAGCCCAGAATGATCTGCAGTCAAACACCACGGAAATCCAGCGACTGCGATGTTGACAGCGCTGCCATCTCTTTGCGTACTGTAACACTGTGCAATAACATTTAACAGACTTTACAACCAAGGAACTGAAGCTTAGAGCTACTGTAGCTACTGACTGCGCACGAAGTGCAGCCCGTGTGGCTGAACGTGATTTCCATCTGAAGCGTGTTGGTGGAACCACTGGCAGGGCAGATGACTTGGTCGGGAACTGAACAGCTCCAGTCCAGACCAGGATAAATCCTCTGAAGCCACCAGGACCTCCCGGGTGTTAACGAGGGAAGAATTTGGCCCGCGGTCAGCAGCTGGATTTTCGGGGATTGCTGAACATAGTGAAGCTTTGTCTGCAGTGTTTTTACAGGGCAACGCAGCGACGCAAGAAAAGAGGCTTGCCACATCATAAGAGTCCAACTGATCTATATCTTTCAAATTTATCAAAAAATCCATCCATACCTATTCCACTCAGAAACGTAAGCTAGATGTGTATCATAACGTTTCAAGATATATGAAAGTGCGCTGTATCAGCGTATTGACGTGGTAAAAAAAAAGGGTACCATAAAAACCATCCCTGACTGGAGGGTTCATAGGGTTCAGTAATAATCAGATAAAACCAGTGTTTGTTGGTTTGCATATTGGAACTGCTCACTAAGTATGAAATGCATGTCTTCACTCCCTGATTTTCACAGTACCTCCCAGTACACCAGTATCTGTATTTCCGTGCAGCACTGAAGCTCAGAACATCTATAAGTGCCCACTTTTTCAAACATTTCAAATCCTATACCATCTGGTAAGTATCAGCATTGCGGTCACTTATGGGGGGGAGATGGATAGGAGACAGGGAGGATTAATGACATGCAGAAACGAACGCTGTGCAGAGAACGACATTTTTGCACTATTTTTCCCTGAGAAAAATACTGAAGACTCGCTGGCAAGAATTCCTTAGCTGGGCTCTGCTTTTTTTCAGTTCAAGTAAGCACTTCAACATGATTCAGTACGGATGTCCTACCACTACTTGCTTCAAAATATTTCTCTCTGGCAAATTATTACAAACCCTAAAAAAAGCCCCGTTAACCTAACAAGTCAATTATCATTACTCTTCCCTGTGTAAGCATTTGACTACAAACAGCTTACAACAAAAATCCTGGCTCAAGTTGTCTCAGGCAGGGTAAAATACTCTGACACGCCTCAGTCTTAAAAAGGTGTTTCGTGGCTGAATTCCCATTTTTAATGATATAATTATTGTTTTCCCTTTGAATATGAGAACACAGAAAAGGCTTACAGAAGTTCAAATGCATGGGAAACAGCATTTTTCTGAAATTATGTTAGTAATATTTTTAACCAAAGAAAAGTTACTGTTAAAACATCTAAGAGACCAAAGAAACTTCCTGTCCAAAAAAATAACAAAACACATGCTAAATACTTTAACTGCCTCAGAGAATGTTTTTTTTTTCAAACTTATTACTATTCATCAGTCTGAAAGATAAACAACACCCTCCCCTTTTTTAATGCAGGAGCAAGATTTTGTACAAAAAAAAAAAAAAAAAAACCTGTCCACAGACTACAAGCCATTTAAATGTCCTCAAATGATCCTGCATGTCAGACCCAAGGCCTGGGACTCACGCGGGTCTGTGCAGCGCAGGTTTGCCAAGGCCGCTTAAATTCGCATGTTCACATGAGAGAGCGTGCGCCTGCTTAGGGCGAGGTGCAGAGAAGTGAAACCTCAACCACACGTTGGAAAGGAAGCGGGGGGAAGAAGTGGGCTTTGAACCCAACGGTACATGACAAGCTGGAAATAAATCACACTCGTGTTGTCTCCCATCGGCCCGCGCAGGCCACGGGCACCCAGCGGGGTGGGCGAGGGGAGGGCAAGGGCGGCCGGCTCCTCTCCCTCCTGACGCGCGGCCGCCCGGCCTCCTCCCGGTGCTATCAGGCCACTTCTGTTTTTCACAGATCCATGCGAACACGCATAAAGCCAACTAATGACACAGATGTGGCACTTACACTGCAGGAGCTTTCCTTTTTCCTCTCTTTTAAATTTCCCTCTGCTACTCACCATCTTTGTTCGCGCAGCTAAGACACACGCTTTCCAGCGGGAGCTGATCTACCCTTACGTGACGCCTAACGGAGGCTGAGCAAAACGCAACAGCGTATTCGCTTCAAGTAAAGTCTGCAAAGTTTAGGTCACCTTGTGTTTAAGACAGGACAAAAAATTACAGTTGCCCTACAACGACAACAAAATTGGCAAATTCAGCTGCTATGAGAAATCGGAAGGAAGAAAAAGCACCTTTTTATGCTGACACAGGTGAAAACATAACAAGCTGGTATTTCGGTGAGTCAGAGCGGAGCGTGCCACCCAGCCAGCTCCGCTCGCCGTGCTGCACGCTGCCTTGCAGCAAGGTCAGCACTGCAGGAAAAAACCTCTTGCAAGTAAAAATGAAGACTGCATGTGTTCTTTAAAAGCTTTAGCATGAATGCTGCGGCCACATCCCTGTTTCTGCAGCGTGCACAGGGAGCCGGCTGCATCCCCAGGGCGGAGGTGGGGTGACGTTTCATTGCCCGGTGTATAGAGAACCCTGGGTGGTGCTCAGTGGCACTTAATTCAGCCCAGAAGGCTGTCCTTACTTTGGTTAGTCTTGCCTACTCGGCACCACCGAGGCGGCACTTTGGGCGGCTGGGGAAGAGCAGACCCGCTGTGTATGCCGCTTGCCATCGCAGTGCTGCATTTCCTCCCTCCTTTTTGCATGGCAAAGGTGACAAGGACCTTCTCTGTTGTGGAGACAACATTTTATCTTGCCTACACTGCAGAGACATGCTTTGCTCCTGCTCTGCAATACTGCTGATTTTGGGGAAATCAGCACGAGCCATCCACTCAAAGCAAGTGCCTGCGTGGGCTGGTACCGATTTAAATAATCCAGCAATGGACTGCACATGGATATGCCTCCATCTGGGTCTTCTCTTATTCTTCTTTACAGAGTCTGACTCCAGCTTGTACTCACACCATCAATACAAGGTTTAGTAATGCTTTCATAGTCAAAAGATGTAGAAAAGAGCTGGCGTGGAGCAGAGCTCCCCAGGGCTGGCGGCACCACTTCAGGCTGGCATTACGGGCAAACGTCACAAAATGTGGAATTAGTTCATCTGAAAGAAATAGTTTACAAATAAATCAAAGCCACTATGCTAAGTTACTCTGCAGAAAAGGAACACCAGGCTGAACAGACGCACTGCGGAGAGCAACGTTTCACAGACACTGCTTTGCTCTCAACTGTACTTAACGTCCTATGGAAACACATACCACGTGCCTTAGAGCAGCAGAACTGATAAAGGAATGAAGCAGAAAAGAAAGCACAGAGCCAGCAGAACTTACATGACAAAACTTGTAAATCCCGATAACTTCAGAATAAAATTCTAGTAACTAGAAAACTAAAGGACACTGGCACAGCATCACTGTTCTCCTACCCAGGCCCAGTGGCAAGAGTACGTGAGGAAGAAGCCTCACTCGTCCTTGCTGGGCTACTCCTAAGTATGCATCAAAGGCGATTTCCTATTGTACACGTGTAATTCCAAAATCGCCTGTGCAGCTCCACATGTGTATGATCACGTGAAGTCTATCATAATGATATGAGGATGTGCCCATAAATAACACGAGCAGCAGAAATTTCCACGCGTGTCACGCTGCAGTCACGCCGGGGATGAAGGAGGACACTCTGCTGCTGCTGCCGAAAGAGCACCGACTGCAAATGTACTTTCTCACGAGACTTCCCAAGCGGGGCTATGAATCAGTCATTTTACAAAGCCTGACCAAGATTGGTCATCATGGAATAACACTTCTAAAAATGATTGATTTTAACAGGAGATATATATTGAAAAGAAATATTAAGGACTCATGGAAAATTATCACTCTTCCATGCTGAAACCTTCCAAAAAGGGGAGCAATGGACCAGGATGCAGCTACTGGGGAGTGTTTTGGACGGCAGTCACTGAAAGGACACCAGAAAAAGACAGAGCAGCTCTGTTCCCAACAAGACGTAGGGCAAGACACGGGCAACTCTTCGTGACGACACAGGATGGCCTCATGAAACATTTTTCTGAGTGTCTTAAAATTTCACTTCTTGGCATCAAGAAGACAAGTAGGATTTTCAAACTGTGGAAACAACCTGTTTGGTATCTTCTTGTTCACAACAGATACATTAAAGGTTATGCTGGTAAGCTGCAGTAGCCTGTCACTTTTTCCATGTCATGGGGAAGACATGACCGTAAGGGGCCATAAAGCAGGGAGGAGTTTCTTGCTGATTTTCTCTGTAGATGATTAAAATGTGCTAGGCAGTTAATTGCCATTTTTTTGTATTACATTAAAGAATAAAAATTTCTCTGTCAAAAAACTGTATACATCACAGTACCCTGTTATCCAATGTCTATATTGTAAAGATAATCCTGTATATTACAGTGGTATGTAAAAAAGCAGCAGAGGAATACCCAAATGATTTATATTTCAGTGACTTAGTTCGTTTTTATTAGATTTATATACATTTTCCCCAGACATTTTTGAAAGACAAGGATGTTGGAAGTATCCATGATTCTACCTGTAGAATAGCCTATACTTCTACTATTAAAAAAAACAACAACTCCTGATAGTCAACCAGGATCCGTTTTCAGGGAAAGAAAATAGTTAAAAAATAAAATAGCAAGACCTATAAACATGCAGACAGATGGCTATATTCTGTCATTAACTTCAAAACGAAACAAAAATATTAACTTCTCCATTGTTGCTAAACATACTGCAGCAAGACTTGAACGCCTGGCAGACATGCACCTCATCTGCTGCAAAGGCATAAAGAAATACCTGGTTCCCGTGGTATTATTATTTATTATTTGTTAAGCACCAACAATGTGTGCGGCACTTTTCAAAGCCAGAATGGGGGTAAAAAAAGTCTACTTTAAAAATGCTGCTTCTGAGCTAAACAAGACTGAGGACGCAAGAGAGACCAGGATGGCAGTATGAGGGAAGCACATGCTACCTCGTGTCTATCCTAACAACTAACAGGTCTGTAACAAGAGGAAAAATTTGGAAAATACCCTGCCTGTAAAGATGACAGGCAAACAGATAGAAGAGTTGTGCACTGTTCAGCTGCAGCAGAGGACAAGAGGGGCATTTTGAAGTTTTCTTCTGCTTTTGCCTGCAAGCAGTGCAGCCCGGTTCAGCAGTGGTCAGGTTGCTCCCTGGCTGGGCAGATGTTGTTCAGTGGCTTTTCTCAGTTCTCAGATGACCTGCTCCACAAACACCAGCGTGGTGGCTGGCACTAACCGTCTCTCACTGACACCTTCAACAAAGGAGCCAAAAATTGAACTTTGCAAAAATGCAAAGTTTTCAGCAGGCTGTCACGGAGCCCGTGCGCGCTGCTACGGGGACCTTCCGCCTCCCGCTGAACCGCGCCGTGAGCACGCGGCGGGGGCTGCTTTGTTCGAGCTTGTGCTACCTCTGTACAATACAAATGTCCCACAATATTGATTAAGAGAGAAAAAAATCCCACCCACTTACACAAAGAGTTTGATCATCTGCATAATCCACTGAACAATGTCCATTTTAGAGGTATGAAATGGCTCAAGCCCTACTCCTCCACCTGCAAGGAGCACGGCCATCCCCTAACACAAAGCCCTCTTCCTCCACCCGCTGTGCTCCTAATACCAGCCACAGACTGCAGCAAAACACAAGACAGTTATGGGGAAAAAAAAGATGTGAAAGGGGAACAATGAAAATCAAGCAAAACAGGAAAGGGGAAGCGAGAAAGTCACACCACAAGGCATTGTTAATTCGTTGGTCGATGGCCCCCAGTCTACAGATGCGGAGTCCTAACTTGGGCACGGCTGCACTGCAAGTGTGGGTTTCTGCTCCCGAGAGGAGAGCGAGGGGGGATGATTCAGCCACCCCGATGCCAGGAGCTGCTCACCACACAAGCAGCAGTGGGGCTCCCGGGCAATGACTGTCCCTCTGCCCCGTCTCTGAAACAGCCCCATGACACTCAGGAAAGCCCTCTAGGTAATTAGGGAGGCTCCTAAAGGTCGTATGCAACACAGCTGGGACTTGGAACCCGAATCCTGATTTACCTGGAATGCACTGCACTCTGTTGCCCTGGGCAGTTTGTCATTCAATCATTTCTTTTTATGAGAATTATTTTTATGCTAAATTAAAACAAACTAGAAAAGCATCTTCAGATGTGAGAAGACAAAGAATTTCATAAAGAAGTAGAGAATGCTCCATGACAACTCTATAGTTTGATGGTGCTTGTGTGTCTGAGGTATCAGCGAGTTTTCTTTTTTTAGGCAGCATGATAACAGAACTTAGTCATTGTTTTTAATTATTCCGTGCATAAATAGCTGGTAGGATTCATATCCTCATACATTCCCTGAAATCTCTACTTGTCAGAAGTAATTACTCCTTTTTTTAAGCCAAGAAGCAAAGGAATAAATCACGCAACAATAGAAGCATGGCCAGAGAGTCATCTTCCGCAGGAAAACCATCTCTAAGGTCACTGATGGTGAAGGCTGGCACCAGATACTGAGGGAGTAACTGCAATACTGAAACACAGTCTTTCAAGGGGGGTGTAAACATATTTTTTTTCCTCCTGCTATTACCAAGGAGGAAGTTAGAGAGCTTTCTGTGAAAATCAGGTGGTGAGAGTTTACTGGAAAGATCTTAAAAATATACAGATCATGGGCTTGTGTTTATCTGGACCTTCCCAAAGAGTATGCAATGAAACAGGCAATGCAGGAAGAAATATCTGCTGTCCAAATTTATGGCACGAGTTCGTTAAAACACTGATTTCTCAGTGTGTACATGTACTGGACTGTTTAGTTACTAATTTGAATGACTTAAAGTATAAATACCGGCCCATGCAAAGCATAAGCAAAAGAGATGCACTAGATTTTGAAACTTGAGGAGATTTGGACAACTTACAGATTGTTTAAATTGCAACTAGCAATACTGTAAAGAAGTTTGCAAAATGAGAGAAATTTTATGACTTGTAGAAGTGAATTAATAGCTGTCTTAGCAGAGATCCTAAGTTTTGTGTAACATACATTTTGAAAATAGTGATTATTTTAATAATCAGCATTTTGTATCTATCTGTGCCTGTACGAGATCTTGTTTCTCCATCTTGAGCTGTTCAGTATGAGAAGTTCCTGTCTGCAGTTGCATGGTAATTAAGTGTGATTAAAGATGCTATTCATTCCCCTGCAAAGCAGCAGGTAACCACATGTCAGAAGGGGGTGGTGGAAGAGCGGAGTAACTTCTGGGCAGTAAAAAGGCTATTGGAAATGGTCTGTTGGAAATGAGCAATGCGACAGCGCACAGCAAATGCTGCAAAAATGGCCATGTGGGCTTGCGGCAACTATGCGAGATCGACAAGTTCACAAGCTTTATAAACCTGAAGAAAACAACATTTAAAATAACCTCTACTTGTGTGTGCACTGGGAGATGCTGAGACCCCAGTTGTGGCCTAGACATGACTAAGACAAAAGCACACAGGAAAACCCCGCCAGCAACAGCCAGACCCCACAATAACAAACAGAAGGGGGATGTCTGAGAGGAGCCCGAGCTGGAGAGAGGGCTGGGGGCAGCTATGGAAGAAAGCAAGTGCCTCCCGTGAACAAGTACATCTGCTGCTGAGACGGTGGGGAAAATAGAGGGGAGGAACAGAAAGGAAGACAACTCCTCCCGAAAGCCAGCCAGCAGGCTATTTCCTCTGAAAGGCGTCAGAAATCAGGTCAATACTAGCATGGTGAAGCTTCCCCCCAAAATCCATTTCTTACAGCAATTTCATGTCTACCACAGTTCTTTGTAATATCGAAATGTGAGCGTGCGCCTTGCTGTGCGTGTGCATGCACACGAGCTCCTCGTCTCGCCGTGCTTCCATAAAACTGCCAGTGAAAGCTGGAGTTAACACTCCGCAGGTCAGTAATCCAAAACGCTTGTTTAACAGAGGCAGTGGGCACAACTGGAAAGATGGGAAATTCCATTTAAACACCAGAAAACACATTTTTACTGTGAGAGTGGTCAAAGATTGGAAGAGGCTGCCCAGACAATCTCTGTCCTCAGAGATACTTGAAACCCATCTGGCCATGGTCCTGGGCAGCCTGCTTCGGCTGCCCCTGCCTGCGCAGGGGTTGGAGCGGGCGATCTCCAGAGCTGCCAGCCTTGGAGACTCTGCGAGTCAAGCTCTAAAGCCATAGGGTCATTAGTGAGACGAGGACGATCCTTGTCCTCACAGTCACCACACTGATAGGAATTTTGGTTTGTCCAAAGATTGAGACGAACCGTTTTCCAGCGCTTGCTTGAACTGCGACTCCACTGCAGCAGAGCGGAGCTGGATTATCCAGCGGGTCCGGCAGGCTTGTTGTGGGACCAACTCAGAAAGAGTCAGCTCACTAATGGAGCCAGGGGAAGGAACAGGTCATTCACCGCAGACGGAAACACAGGGCTACGCAGGAGATCGTAGTGTTTGAAGAAAGCAATGAATGCTTGATAAATGCCACTGTTTGCACCAAGTATGCAATGAAAATGGTTTCAGCCCATTATTCCAGTGGCCCTTTTTTTTTTTTTTCCTTTTTAGAGTTCATGGATTTAAATTAGCAAAACCTGCCAAACCATACCATATATGCCAAGGACAGCATCCCTGGCTATCACCCTTGGACACACTAGGACACTTGACAGTCAATTCTGAGTCCTGAAAATTGCCAGAATTAGTCAAAGCAGCCCGCCTTTTTGCTGGATCAAAATCTCCATCAAGCACTGACCAGCCCTGAACCAGTAATGTGCAGTACAGTGGGGTCACATCTTGCTCTGGTACCACTGCAGGCAAGAATCATTCCCCTTTTTATCGTATTCACGATAGCACAGACAGTCAGAGTGCAGTGGCTGCGAAGGCAAACCAAGCTCCTATTAGCACTCAACCACAACATAAACCTATTATTGCACATTACAAATAGCAGTGCTATTCTGTTGCCAGGTTATAAGCTCGAGAAAGGTGCCCTTGGAATGCTCACTTCCAACAAAATAGCCCTCAGCTTAACATTTGATCCAAAGGGCTAAGAGAAAAGCACTTCCTTTTACCACTAAATTGCAGTGTTGGGTTTTAGCATTTCTTCAATTATGATATGGACAATGAAACCGTGTCTTTCTGGATGCATGAGGAATTCTGCTAAATGAGCCATTCAGACATCTGAACTTAAGTCTGTTCCTTTAATACATTTGATTAACATGGAAATTTTATCTCTTATGTCATTATTTTAGTGCTGTAACATCGAAAACATTAGTCCACAATGTGCCCACGATCACAAAAGGATAGTTTATGGGTGCTAGAACTAATTTCTGGAGTAGGAGCAATGATTCCACCTCCCAAAGCAAGATGTTCGAGCGGAAATGATGACAGAGGTGAATCTTCTCCAACTGTAAATTATCACAGAAGTTAGCAGGAGCAACGCTGCTTCCCAGCCCCACTGAACCCAACGGGACTTTTGCCACCGACCTCACCACAATTTCATCTGTTAACATCGATCGTTCGTCCTTGGGGCAGGAAGGTGCTGACCAAGTCAGGGAAACCTGGGTTCAGAGATCACCTACTCCATCTCCTTGCCCCAGACACACGGTTATACCTACACAAGAGGTCAGTACGGCAGTAGCAGCTGAGGAGGACTTTTGGACTCAAGTGGCAAGGAGCTATTTCTCCTTGCATTTACTTTAGCCAAAGGCTATACTTACTATACAGCGTAATTTTATTTTGCACCATATTTCTTGTGGAACATATCACATCCCCACACAGCTGCGGCTGGTAAGTACATATTGCCCAGTCAAGAAGTCAGAGTGTTCAAATATTTAAAAGCAAATAAACAAAGCACTGTTGCTTTTGTTAAGGGCATTGGTGCTTCACATCTAATAAAAAAAAAAAAGGATTAGCAATAGACTTTGTAGGAACCTAAATTCCTTGGTACATTAGGTATCTTTTATCATCTTAGTACAGCTTTTGTTTGTGTTTTTATAGGGAGAGAGAATGAAGGAAGAATTATTATAGGTAAAGGAATCTTGCCATCAAAATGTGAGGAAATCTAGTTATTTGACTAAGCAAAAAAATACTAAGTGATTTGTAACAGAAGAATAAAATGAACTCACTATGTCTCCAGAGGTCTGCAATATGATCTTCAGAAAAGGTAGCTTGCCAATTTAATTGAGGTAGGAGTTATTTAATTTTTTTATATACAGGTATAGTTTTCAATAAAACTACATATGCCTATAATACTGCAATGGCAGATGTGTCTCGATTATTAGAGGTGGGCTCTAGGGAATATATACAATGGATCTTGAAATCCGTAAGCAGCTGTTTGGAAGGGAGGGGTGGAACATTGCAACACACACACATGTTCCTTAAGTGCAGTAATGTTTTGTTATTTTACTGCAGGTGTATTACAGAGATGAAATTTAATAACTTATTGTATACAATACCAATAAAACTGAAAGATTCTTTGCCCTGCCGTTCATGAACAAAGTACAAATTAGAAGCAGCTCTGAGCATAGCAGCTCTGTGCACTGACACGCACACAACCCCTGCTCACACCTTCCCTGTCTGCCGGCAGAACGCTGCCTTTCTTACTGTTTACTATGAAAATGTGGTCAGGCCATAAAAAAAGGAAAAAAGGAAAACAAACCTCCAAAGTGCTTTGCAAGATAGCAAAGAACGTGTTGCTGATCAAATTCAAGAAAAGCAAAAGCATTTGAATGCATGGGACTGCCTTTGTGAGCTCAGCTGTGAGGTCTCTGAGATGCCTGAAGCCCCTGTGCGATGCTACCAGTTATTTTTCTAACAGTTACTCTGTAGTGGCTTAAATCAGAAGCCTGACTTCAGAATACGCATTAATCTCAATCTCGTGCTGAATGAAGCACTAAAGAAGGACCTTTTAAAAGTACATGTCAGACAATGCCCCCCCCCCTTCTCTCTTTGCTGGACTCCTCTTCATATAATTAGAGATGTTGCAACAATTCAATAATTCACAGCAGAAAAAGGAAGTCCCAGTACTTCTGGAAGAAAAAAGAAAATGGGCAATCACTATTTCTGTCCATTCCCTTCTCAGCATGAGAACGCTATTATGCGAGGATTTACACACTTACTGGGCACACAGGCACGGGCAGCTGGGCTGAATTAATCCATACGCACTTGCCACAGAAGCTGCCTAGGTCTTTCATTTACCTCATGCTCATTTTAAAGTTTTCCAGAAATATTTCCATTACTTCTGTACAAAATCTCCATCAAAGGTATGTTATAAACCCCCTCCATTCTGCTCAATGAGCCACAAACATTCCAAAGTTAAAATCTAAGGCACTCCTTGACGGAGAGGGGACCGAAGCCCCATCGTGTGCTAAGGACTCCACTCAGTCTTGCCAAGTCCGGTGGAGTTTGGACCCCCCGGGCTCCCCCTCGCCTGTGACGTGCTACCTCCTGCCCCTGTCACCCTGCCCCAGAGGGATGGGGGAGGACGAGAAGGTAGGACATAGAGGAGAGGGGAGCCACGATCACGCGGGAGGGAAGTCAGGAAGGAGCACGTGATGGCCGTATAGATATTTGGAGTCGGATCTGATGGATGAGATACAGAAGAACATTAACAGCTGCAGGAAGGTTTAACTCAGGCTGAGTCTGCATGAACTTTTAAAGGAATTTCTAGAAACCTAAGCCGGAGCTGGCATATTCACTTGAACTGTAGCCTGCCGTGCCCTTGGTCACAACCTCTTGGAAGCCTGGGACCCTCCATCCTGAAGGGTGGGTGGGAGACTTTGGAGCGAGAGAAGAGAGCACAGCGAAGCAAGGAGGAGAAGAGAGGGGATGAAAGCACTCAGAGAAAAAGTAATGGAAAAAGAACCAGGCTTCAAGGAAGACAGAGGAGAAGGGGGAATTAAACGATGTACGTTCTGTTAGGGTGCTGCCCTGCTCCCTGCAGAAATGCCGTCCACGGATCCAGTCACCTCAGGAAATGCTGGAAAGCCGCCGAGCTGCTGCAGGTGCCGGCGCGTTGCCCCTGGACGCCCGCTGCACTGCACACGCACGAAGGAGCCATTTTGTTGCCGCTCTGTCGCGGCTTGCTTCAACTGAAGCCGCGCGAGAAATGAGTTAAACACCATGCCCGTGTCATTCCCTTCAGCAGCCTTTTCCTGTACCACAGTACCTTGGATCAAGCTGAAGGCTAGCAGATATGACCTCATTCAGGATCAAGTTTATTATATTTTGGTAGCAGATATTTTAAAAAAAAAAAGTTGGCAGAGCTTGCATAACTGTCCTCGCTTTCACCTTAACGTTTCGTTCCAGATCCAGCTTTTAACAGTGGGATGGTTCCAACTAGCCTCAGAGAGCATTTCTTGAACATCAAGTACATCAGTACATCCAAAAACAACATCCAGGCTCACTTTCTTAAAGTCTTAATAGTAAAAACAAGTCATCTTAGGATTTGGGGATTCTGCTTTAACTTAAAACACCTTAAAAGCAAAATATCTTTTACTCTGCATTTGCCAAAAAGGCATAATCCAAATTTTCAAAGAACTCTCTAATTTATTCCCACATACAATCTCATGTGTTGCCTTGGAAATCTATAGTGTATGTTTTCTGGCCATCAAGCTCATTTTACAGGTCTCTGTAAAATTATTCATTGCTTTTTTGAATTAACTATTGCCCAGAAAAGCGCAGTAGCTCTGGATTACTCAAAGTTGATCTCATCGACTATTAACCGATGAGAGGATCCCTGCTACTCCGAGCAGCACACGCTACTGTTAGTCTAACAGTATTCTGTACATCCAGATCCTCTTGCACAAAGGAACATCGGCATTTCACAAACACTGCGGAATTAACACAACCCCTCATTTTTATCCGTCACGTGGAAAACCGAAGCACGGTGATTAACCCGCGTTTATCCCTCGTACAGAACAAGGGGCTCACACGTCCCCGCAGCGTCTCACGGTGCCGCCCTCGCCCCAGCCCTCGCCTGGCAGCTGCCGAGCCAAGCTGCTCGGACGCTGCCCCGCCACCCACTCGCTGCTTGCAGCTCCTCCTGCCCTTGCCTCTATGAGCGCTGAGTTACGCGAAGCTCTTTGAGTAACGCAGCAGAAGCACTGCCCTTCACTACCATGTGCAGACCCCCATTCACAATCGCAGTGCCAACCAACAATACAGACCAATACAGGAAACCAGAACAAAGTCAGATGAATAAAGTAGGTACACTTTTTAAAATACTACTGCCTTGCTAATACCCCCCAAACCAGCACAATTAAAAAAAAATTGATCTTTGGGGAAATGGTAAGTAGCACAGAATTAAGACAACAATGCAAAACCCTGACTTCACTGAATGAAATGAGATTTTTGTCATTAACTTCAATGAAGCCAGTATTTCAAAAGTGCCTCGACAACAACTTCAGTACATGTTTCTTAGATGACTTCTCTCTAATGGAATTAAATAGTTCCCAAGATGAGCTTTCCTCCATTCCCACTGTAATCAGTGTTGTATTTGCTACGGTTTTCTGTGAGAGCAGAATTGGGCCCTAGGCTCGAGAATAAAAATCATCCTGAAGTAAATGGGCTGCTGTCTGTGTGACCTCCGTTCTCATTGGTGTGAACAGAGCACGGGAAGGAAACCTCAGATCATCGCCGCTGTTTGCGTGAGGAGGGGTTGTTGGTTTTTTTCCTACCAGAAGATTAATAGGTAGCAAGTTCAATATCGTTAGGTATTTAGTTTTCCTTAATTGTTCCAGGAACTCATCTACAGAGAGCAATGCATCACATCTGGAGGTAGCAATTTACCTTTCAGAAATCAACAAAATCTGCACACTCCTCCTGGGTCTAGGAAAAAGGAGCACACGCAACTCCTCCTGCTACACAAGGCCCTCTGACAACTCGAAGCTTCAGGGTGTTCTCAACTGTCTGTGATATCACCACCAATATTTTCTTTGGAATTCACCAAGATTTCCTCAGTATCTTCTGTCTAGATAAGCTAATCTTTCTCCACACATATGAAAGCACATCCTAGAAATCTTGCAATTGACTTGTAGCTTTTAATTTTCTTTCAAGCCTGAAGGTTCATACTTGTTAGTAATTTGGTGGATCCTGATAGTTCTGCAGCCTGGAGAACAGACAACAGATGGTCCAGCCTCGGCTTTCAGCATTATTCCTTCTGCACCTTTCAGGAATTCAAGATATTCTTATTTTAGAAATATTTTTTCTCCTTCCCGTCTAGGCATTGGTCATCTGCTTCATCTCCTTTTCCTTTACACTTCAAGAAAGTGGATGAGCATGGCAGAAAGAATGGATCCTATTCCATGGATTGGAAACTTTGTTATTTGTACTTTTTCATAATATTTACCTAATATTCCTCAAATTTTCATGAACGAAACCACAAAAAAAGGAAAGAGGGTAGGTAGGGTAGTAAGTTTTCTCCATCGGTTCTTCAGGGACCCAGCACAACCACAGAGCTCTCTGTGCAGACACCATGAGACGGTCCGCCCAGACAGCAAAGCAACGTCTGCACCAGCTGATCCTGAGGAAATTCCAGAACTGGTCCATCAAAGCGTAGGCAATCATTATTCAGTGATATCATTCAGGAAAAAAAATGCACCAACTCTCACACTACAACCGCAGCCACTGGCTTGGTTACTGGAATCAATGAGGTTTCATTTCTAGTGTCTTGACAAAGCGTGCCCCACCACTGAGCTGCGGTGCTCAGCAGCTCCCTGGTGCGCTGCCCGCTGGGGCTTCTCCTCGTTTTCCTGCAGTACGAAGGGGCTCGCCGAAAGGCTGGGGCTCGGTGTTTTCACCTTGGTGTTTTCAGGCTTTGCCCTCCTCTGAGTCCTGCAGAAGAGAAGTCCGGAGAGCAGGAGCAGCGCATGGACTGCTTCTTTGGGCACTGCCTGCTGCCACAGAGAATCTGTGCCAACCTGACCTAAAGCTGATGATGCTAAAATAAATCTATCTGCTTTCAGCAGACTGTCTTCTCAAGTCTACAGTGGCCACTCTGCCCTTAGTTTCTATGATTAACTTTTTATTGCCAAATTCAAGAAAATGCACATCTGCGCCCAGCAGGTATTCACAGACAGAGGGGGGTACAAGGAGACCACAGCACAAGCCACATTAAGACCACGCATGACACATACATGGACTGTATAACTCAGGCATAATGTCATTTTGAACTCTGAAACAATTTCAGACTTACTTTCAGTATTACAAGACCATTCAAATAAAAAACTAGAAGCAGCAAAGAACACAGGCATGTTTTCAGATGAAATCTGAAACCACGCCAGACCCCGGAGAGCCCAGAGCAGGCTGGCCGGGCTGCAAAGGGGACGGGTCTCACGTGTGGACAGACCCCCAGGCCCCGTGCAAGCACTGGGGACGGGAGCACATCCTGCTAGCTCCTAGCAATGGAAAGCAAAAGCATGCGGGGATTTTAAAGCAAAAAGTGGGTCCTAAATTAATTAAGGGCTACTGCAGTTGTTTTGGACCAGGCGAAGACAGAGTTACACTGTACTCACCTGCCCTGGTTATTGCAATTGAAATCAGTAAGTCATTCACTGACCCAGTGAATGGTTATGTGTGTGGAGGTTCAGTGCATCAGTAAGTTTACTTTCAAGGTGTGGTTTGTAAACTTTCACCACTGAGCAGCTCCATAGCCTTCCAGTTTGCTCCACACAGAACTAGAAATTTATCATTTTGCTTTAAGCAAGGCACAGCAGTGTTCCCTGCCTGCCCTTCCCAATCCACACTCAGGATGTGGCAATTCACACTGGAACGTCCCCAAGCCCCCAGCACGTGCAGCGACGCAAAGGGGAGCTTGGGGGAGCTCCCAGCCAGCAGAGCACACCAGCCTGGGGCCCCATCTACAGCAAGCCACTGCCGCAGCCACCTTCTCCCCAAAACGGCTGCCCTGGCCCTCCGGGAGCTCTGCAGCCTGGGCGCCGAGGGCTTGCGTGCTGGGGACGCTTGGCTGCGCCGGGCGGTGCTGTCTGTCTGTCCTGTGCGGGTCTGTCCGAGCACCCAGGAATGGGCTGGTGGGGCACACGTGGGCACTCTGAGGGCAAAGTGCCACTTGCTCAAATCAATCCATTCCATTACGCTAAATAAGTGTTGTTTTTAAACCATGAGAATAAACTGCTTCCCCACATTACTTATTTTTCCTGGCAGATTTGAACAGTATAAAGCTTTGAATATTAAGAAGGCTATTAAATTCTTTCAATACTTTTCCAAAGTAAGAAGCTACTGCACTCAGAAAAAGGAAGCCTAGCACTTTTCATGAACAAAATGAAGTTAAACACATGACTAATACTGCTACTGAAATTAAAAAGAAAGTGTCTTTTAAAAAAATCAATTGTCTTGAAACAAAGCACAGACTTTTGGCTATTGATAGTATTTTTAGACTCAGACTTTCTCTGGAGACTTAAAAGTATGCAAATGCAAAGTGCACAGAGGCACACACACACACATGCTATACCTTTGTATTACATTGGCATTTTATTATTTAATTAAACTACTCTTATTTTTCTAGCTCACGCATGCTTCCCTTGAGACGGCTTTGCTGTTAGCCTGCTGGCCTTGACTTCCAGCCAAAAACAATTCAGAAACAAAAAGGGACAACAAATCATATTTTCACAGACATTTTTATCCCTCAATACAACCTTGTTTTCACACAACATCATACAGATTCTATGAAAACTATAATTTATTGCAGTAGCCATCCAAAGCTAGGGGCTGACACAAGCTCTGCGGTGTGTTTCCACTTTTGCAATTTCTTAAGTTGCGCTGCTAGGAAGGAACCGCTACACTGAAACAGTGCAGCATTGTTGCAAAGGACAATAATCAATAGTTTGCAGCAGCTTGGACCAGGGCAGTACTAGGTCAGCCCAAGTCCTAACAGTCTCCAGGAACCGTATCCTGGCTAGCACAGCTCGGGCAGGAGCTTTAAACCATGCACTGGCAAACGCAGCCCACAGTTGCAGCCCTCACTGTGTATGGTGGTGCTTATCTCCAAGATGCACAACTTTAAGACACAAACCTTGTTTATCAGAGTATTTATCACAACCTCTCTGCTGAGCAGACTTCCACTTACCTGGTGGCAACCCTGTAAATTCGAATCTCTTCCATATGATGAGTATGAACCCCTTTCTGTTTTACCTGTTAATAAAAAAAAAGATAAATAGATGTATAACAGATAAACAGATATATATAGCTTCTGTAAGCATTTTATACGATGTTCCCCACAATTTCTAGTGCTGTTTACGTATGTAAAATAGGCACTGCTGGCTGTGTAATGTATGTAGGCAACAGAAAGGGATTAACACTTTTTCATGCTGAGGATGGCAATGAGAAACAAACTTCCTAATCTCAGCTCCCCGCACCTCCTGAAACTGGGACGTGGCGGCCTTCGGCTGCCTCTCCGCAGAGCCGCGAGACCTCTCCTCTCTGCCCAGTCGCCCCCCGCTCTCCCCCAGGCTGGGCGCTTTCCTTTCTCTGCCTGCCCCGGGGCTCAGCTCCTGCACCGTGCATTCCTTCCCTCCTCAGCAAGCTGGTGACGGAACCCGCACCTGGGAGGCAGGCACAGGACAGGACTTTTGCCAGTCGCTGCCCGAGCTGCAGCCGCCCCAGCAGCACCGGGACTTGAATGGGGGCCCAACGAGAGCCGAGACGCTCTGCCAGCCCTAAGCACCTGACCCCACTCTCTCTCTTCTTTCTTTCCCCTCTGGAAGTCTTTAAAACACAGCTCCGACAGCCTGACTTGCAGTACTGGTTACAGTTATGCCATATTTACAAAGGAAAATAAAGGTTCTTTCAGGTTGGAATGGCCAGACTTGAGCAAAATCAAGAAGGGAAGAGGTGGTTTCTGCAGAGCATTAAGTCATGGCTGAGCAGCGCTACACCACGTGCTAGCGAGACAAAGAGCAGTCAAGAGGGCTGATACAAAACATATTGACACTAAAAGACCACCCTTATGGCGAGGATAATCACCGGGGGGAGGTATTATCTAACAAAACACCCAAGAACACAGTAAAAATCACCGGTAAAATTAAAGTTGTTATTACAGGCTGGAGCACAAAACGCGCCCCGTGCCNCGGGGAACCTGGGGTCGCAACGGCAGCAGCGTCCTCCGAACTGACGGCCGTGAGGGGCTGGGGCAGCCCGGCGAGGGGCCGCAGGGCTGCCCGCTCGCCCGTTGCCGCCCTGCGCCGAGGGCAGGCAGTGCTGCTGCTCGGGTTTCCCAGTGCCTTCCCGACTGCATGCAGAGCCCACGGTCAGGCAGACCATCAGACAAAGGATGAGGGAGTTCATTTCAGTCGTTCCCAAAACGCTGAGGACTCGCTCTAACTGACCGCACACGCCTCTCCTTTGGCGACGGCTGCGAGGTTTGCTCGCCCTTTAGAGGCATTGCTGATAAAGCCCGACTGTCGCGGGTGGCTCGGAATAAAACACTGTCTTTCCCCCCCTAATAATTCAAGGCTCTGTAGCTTCCTTTTGTTGTTTGGTTGTTACCGTTTTTGTTGTTTTCCACATAAACTCCTCACTTAAACACAGGAACCTCCAAAATTTATTTGCAATTCATAGGACATTTGCACACGTAATAACTTTTGAAAGCACTTGTATCTGGCTATACGAAAATGATGGATCACCCACTCCACAGCCCCCCTCGGGTTCCGAGCACTGGAAGCCTCTGCAGAGATAATTCAAGATGGAAATGACAATGAAATTTTAATCGCGAGTCCCCGAGTCCAACGCCGAGATCTGAAAACAAAATGTCTCGCTGGCACGCCTGCAGTTCCGTGCGCTGCTCCCCATCGCCCCAAGAGGGCCGGAAAGTCGCCGCGACCAACGAACGGTGAGGGCTGGGGGACAAATCCCAACCAGGCACGCCGGGGCGAGGGAACCAAGAGCACGCAGCCACACAAGGTGCTTTGAACGCGCCTCTCGCCGCTGCCTGGCTATCAGCAGTCTTCGTTCCTATCGTATCAGACACAGGCAGCCTCATCTTAATTTCAGTTGTTAAAAAATATTTATCCAGATACAAAAATAAACCCACTGCAAATTACAAGTTGTCAGGGTTAAAATCTACTTCTATTTGTGTGGGGGAGGATAAGAGAACAGCATAGACATGAATCATTCTCAGTAATTTGAGTGTTTCCATGACATCAATGGGCACTCGTCCAGGACTCTGTCGAAGTCTGTGAGGTACCAAAGCGGCACAGCAGCCAGCAGGAGATTGACTTTTTTTTAGGATTATGCTCCTTGTAAAGATTTCATCTATAGCATCCACTTTTACCACCAAACAGATAGCTTTGGAGATCATGAGTGAACACATTTCATTCTGATAGTATAAGCCTTTAACTTTATTACATTTTTGTTGTTGTTGTTCCCACATACAGCTAGAAATCTGCCTTCTCTGTTAAGAACAAATAACTGAAATTCACGAAAAAGTCAAGAAACTGTTAAAAAGACACACATTCATAGATTTTCACTATCGACTGTAATTATGAAATTATCATACTTTTTGTAATGACACTTTGTTTTTTGGGGGGGGATATCTTTTGTATAAACTGTCCATTTAAAATTAGCTACAGTCTTGATGTTGATTTTCTGCTTAAAATTCACTGGCACATTTGTTTCAGATAATAAAATTTGCAAGAGTGCTGATAATATGCAAGAGTAGGCTCTTTAAGCAACTATTTGTGTTCACAGATACAAAAGCCTCTCCTGAATTTCTACGTTTACTGTACATTATGCATCATTTTCAGTCACTTGAACACCGCAGCCTGTACTGTGCATTTTCCAAGGTTTGCAAGAGCTAAAGATTCTCTCCCCCTTTCTTTAAATGTTTTAAAAAAGAGAGAGCGTCTACAGCGATGTAGACACCCGACGCATTCACTGCGGAATTTTCGAGACAACCCTCTAGTACTAGAATGCGGCAGCCGCTGCGGATATTTTTTGGCACAAAGACAATGGTGGCAGTGCCAAGCCCCATGGCTAAAACTACTCAAAAGAGGCATAAGGGTAGCATTAATCGTTCAAGTCTTTTACTGCATGGAGTACTGTTGTCCATATTTTAAAACCTAAAAGTAGCCGTTAGTAATATTTGTTGTAAGCCAGGAAAGGAGAAAAAAAAAAAAAAAGGAGCTTGAAATACAGACAAATACCGAATCTTGTCAGACATCTGATTAATTTTTTCTACCTAGAGGACCAAATGCTAAAATGTGCCATTTGTTACTAGCACTCTGCACATGCAACAAAATATATATCCTTACGTGGCTTTATGATCTGACAATTGAATCAAAGCTTCATGGAAGAAGTTGACCTACAAAGGCTTGTTAATAACTTTCAAGTCCGTATTTATTCTTTAGGTAACGTAGAAAAAGCATCTTCCTTATCATCGGAGGTAATAACTTAGTGTGTGTAAATATAAATATATATATATATTCAAGTAACTGACACAATGCATGCCAGTCACGGGAGAGACAAAGAAAGAACTCCATGCAGCTCCTGTTTTCTGACAAACACACTGAATCTCAAGTCTGTGCTCTCTAAATACTTCAAGAAAAGCACACTGCTTATCTTCACTAAACTAAAATGATTGCTTCATAAATATTTGGCTTGCATTTTTGTTTAACTGCAAAAAATAAAAGCAGCCTAGGATTACCAATCAATCAATAAAGAAGCCACTCGCCTTTCCATAGTGCACTTTGAAAAATTAATCAAATTAAGCAGAAAATTTAAGCAACTTCCAAAGCACAAATGCAAGTCTTCTGATTCCCCACTCTGCTCTCCCCTGCCCTGGGAGATAGGGCACCTTGTCTTTTTCTGGGTAGGCAGAATGAGAGGCATGAGGCAACTCTTTCCATCTGCAGAGAAAAAGGAAGTGAAGCTATTTCTATAAATGACTTGAATTCAATGTTTACATTGATTTCATGTTTGACATTTTTTTTAGAGATGAGTTCAACCAGAATATTCTAATTCAGGTTTCTGATGCCCTACACTTGGGGTTTAATTCTTGGTTAGACTGAAGAAGGGAAACGGGTCTGAGAAAAAAAAAAAAAAAATTGCATTAAGAATTGAAATTTTAATGGCTCCAAATTTGGGTCTGTTCAGGACTGCAATTTTCCTTAACCTATTTCATATTTTATTACTGCATTTCTAACATTTTTCAAAATTAATTCTCATTCCTTCTGATGTCCAGGGTCTTGAGTGCATCCTGAAAGGAGACTGACCAATTCCCCTCACGAGAATGACAAATTAAGTGAGAACTCACTGCCAAAGTGAGACCAAACATAAGAAACACCAAGCTTGGAGCAGATTTTGGAAAAAGTTCTCAGCAACCAAAGAATGGGCTGAACTTTATAGTTCCACATTTGTCTTCATATAATGAACAGAAACATACCATCAGCTGGAGCAGGGCTTATTTGCATTATTATGAGGATCATGAAACAGTTCACTTCAGCCTGTATCCATAGTTCTTGCGTTCAACGTTTTCATACGCTTGTTGAAGGCTGGTTGCACACGGAACGAAGGACTCGAGCACTACAGACAGGAGGTGCAGGACTCCTTTCCGTGCTCATTCATGCACGAGAAGACCACCTCTGGTCTCTGAATTTGCCACGAGGACCAGCTCTGCGCAGCAACTTTTGACAGTGATATCCAGATTATCAGCACTGGTTGTTGGTTTTTTTTTGCCTCAGAGATTTGAAATCAAGAAAAATCAAGCTCATAGAAATCAAGCTAAAATTTGTACAGAATTATCAATTATCCTAAGAAAAAAACTCTTCATGAGCTGTTCTGCCTACATATCCACACCTCTGAGCACCTCATGATCAGGGAAACGCATCCATATACCCTGCGCCCTCCAGGAATAGTCTCCAGGGCATTGCAATCTTTTGACCTTGACAGGAAAACTAGCCTTCCTATGTTTTCATTTGAGGAGCCAGCCGGTAATTTATTTTTTTCAGAACTTTTGTGTACTCTGTTCTTTAAAAGAAAAAAAATACATAAATTTTTAAAAAATGCTTTCAGTATTAAATGAGGGTTTTTTTGGACTCATTTTCAGGCAACTGGGGCTGAGCAGTAACTGCTGAAGCTGGGGGTATGGGCGCAATCTCTCCTCTGCCAACATTTACACAGCAGAGAGTTACTTAGCTCGGCTCAGTTAGTAACTCGGGCTTGACCTAGGTTATGTACACATATTTCTCCAACAGTAACGCGCTTCCTGGTATAGGATATACAGTCAAAATATCCTATTTATTTCAGTGAGGTTTTGAACAGTGTATTTTACATCACAAAGAATCTCACCCGATGGTAATGGAAGTATCATGTTAATGAGCTATTTCTGCTTTGTGCTGTGTGTGAAGTCCAGACAATAAGAAAAGAATCTAACAGATTTTAAGCAAAGTTTGTGCAAGAACGTGCACAATATGGTACAAATGACACAGCATCTGATCTAAGAAGGTCCACAAACTAGATACAAAGCTCAGGGAAGGTATTAATCCCAATAACTTTAATGGCATGATACCCTAAAATGTAGCACAATGCTAGGAGAAAGAGATCTGTTTGACATGAAAGAGGATTTTTCCACTTACATGGATGTGCAGTAAACAGTAATGGTTCTTAAAGAGACGTTATGATGCCAGAGCAAGTGCTATTACAAAGGGAGATTTCTTTTTCTTTTTTTTTTTAAACAGTACCATCAAAATGCAAAGAAAATTAAATCCTAAAACCTATACTAAAATAATGCTACAGCTCTGACGTGAACAAGCTAAAGGAAGGAGATCCAGAGCAGAAGCGGCACTTCATCGCTGACTGCCCTCACTGCTCTAGTGCTTATGCTTAAATAGGCAGGGTTAACTCCCAAACACCCCTAGGGCCAAACTCCTTCCCCATACACAGGCACAGATGTGTGCTGGTGTGCCTATACATATTACTTATCATTAATATATTAATATTGATTATTACTAGCTTGAATTAAACATTCAGAGTTAGCGCTATCACACCGCTAGTGATGCGGACGGCCCCGCTGCGCTGAAGCGCATCCCAGCTGTGCTCCCCGCCAGCCCCGCGCCGCCGGGAAGGGGCCGCCCCGACCCGGCCGCCCCGGCTGCCCCGCCAAGCGCTGCCCTTGCTCCGCGCTCCCCTCTACGCGTATTCAGTTACGAGAGCAATTTTTTTTGTCACTGATCTTGGTTCATGAAACGTTGGACCCAAATCAAAAGACTGAGGCAAATTGCTCAGTCTATTTCTGTAATCCACCAAATAATAGCATCTATTACAGGGCGGTATGTGATTTCTGTGTTTGCGTGCTTTTAAAACTAAATAGCTGCGGCAAAACTATATTTGAAACAATAAGAACGTGAAGACAGAGTATCGAAGATCCCATTCTACCAGATACTCATGAAATGGTCCCTGGGTCCTTTTGTCTAGTCCCACCAGAATCAATTAGACCGTAAAGATTGCCACACCATCCTATAAAAGAAAGGTTTGACACTGATGCTTATTTGCCTTCACGATACAGCTGCATTATAGACCGCTGACTGCGGTCTAATCCAGTGAGAACAAGCATGTCACTCCCTTTGCAACAGGTTTTCAGCACCTTGAAATTAATGAGAGGACATGAAGGTATTGCCATTTCAGAGCCATCACTACGACTGGGCAACCAACAAATAATACTGCATTCTGTGGGCAAGGCACAGCACTGTGTTTCGTATCAAGTACATGCACTAATTGAGACCAGAATAATAAACTTTCATAGTTAAAGTAGGAATTTAAACAAAACAACTGTTTATTTCAATGCCGTGTGAAGAAATATTTAATGAGCTAAGGAAACCTTGGAGAATCCTCCCCATCATGGGCCACCGTACATGTCCCACAGAGGGGAGTCTCCCATTAATGGTCATGCTCAGCAGTCAGCAGCTGGGCACCCAAACCCAAAAGCTGTGGAATGGAAGAACATGTGTCAGAGACCAGCCTTCATTTAGCATGAAGATGCATCCCTAGCCTCCTTTCCTTTTTGTATGTGCACTGAATTTAAGTTTAGAGGAAATAATTACGATCATCTAAGCCCAAACACCTGTACAACTCTGGAAATAATAGACAAATTTATTCTGTAGAGAAAGAAAAACTGTAAGAAAACCCACTCTCCATGATTTACCCTTCTCATTCTTGGAGCATACAATAGTCAAAAGATGGGCAGGGGATGAAGGCAGGCATTACAGAACCAAAAAATCAAGCATTATACAACACCAGAGAATCTGAATAATAATGAGGGGCAACATTTTCTTAAAGACATGAGACAAATAAAAACATGCTGCAATAATGCTCCAGACCTGAAAGCAATATATAATTGAATGTAAAGCACTGGATATTGTTTCATCCTAAGTAAGCCTCACAGGGCTATTTCAAATTGAAATATACTGCAGGGCGATCCCTCATCATTTGTTCAGGGACCAGTTCAGAAGATCCTTATCGTGTATCTGGAAACCTGGGTTTTCACTCAGGCATGAAAACAGAATCACTTTAAAACAAGTTAGATAAGGATCTGAGGCCATGAAAGACACAGAATTGAAAGAGGACAATAAACCTTCCTACAGCCAATGTCTGGGCTCTAAATCTTTGGTCTGTAAACCACCCCCTATCTAGCAGCGTTTATTAAAAGACTACTAAAACAAACTATGTTGGACAAGAGCAAGGATAACGAGATCAAAAGCCTTATCTCCCAGGCTGGGGGTCAAATCTGCACCTCCCCATGATAAACAAAGATCCTCCTCGTCAGGCAGCTGCGTCCCATCTCCCAGTGACGGGGGACCCGTCACCTCGGTCCTTTGCTCAACCCGCAGCCGAGCGCTGGGCCACCGGAGTCGCCCGCGCCCTGCTCCCGGCACGGGCCGGAGGCGGCAGCCCCTGCCGCAGCATCCTCTGCCAACTCCAGAGAAGGGCACAAATGAGGGCCACGAGCATACGCTGGCCCATTTTAAAAGTCTGATCACAAAGATGAACGCTAGCTTGCTAATATCGATGTCTTTGCAGTAGTTTATCTCCTATTTCTCCCGTTTTCACATGCTCTCCACGTATACAGACAGGACTACCTGAGTCTGTAATACTGCATTAGACTGAGATTAAATACTCAATTACACATTTCCACTTAAACGTTATTTATTTGTAATATTGTTCAGCACAGGAAATTTAAGAAAAAAACTCTAGCATTTATTTTTGCTATAATTTTGATGGTTTAAAAACAATTTGGATTGGATAATTTGGACTGGCTAGGCAGGCAAAACAAACTATAAGCTTCATAGTGTATGGCAGAACACCAGGAATGATGTGGTAAATATACTGTAACATTATGAAATACCCAACAGTCTCAAATCGGTAATATCCAGCAGAGGGCATGCATACCCTAATAAGATTTTTACACTTGAGAACTGACATTTCCTCAACATTTTGGGAACATTTGGGACTGAGAATACAGGCAAACTCATAGCATCAGTACACACGCTCTCCAGCAGTGCCAGATCAAAAATGATAAAGCTGTCTTATGAAAACAAATCTAGAAAGGGTGATTCCTACGCTGAAAAAAATCCCTTGAGAGGGATCTCCCCCTACACCCAGGTGATGATTTAGCTTCAAATCTTCCCCTCTAAAGGCAAAGACAATAAACCTCATCTGAAAAAATTTACTGTTCCTCAATACAAATTTCTTATGTGAAAGGAATGCTATACCAAACAGCAAAATTCAGACTGTTTTACAAATAATTTATTCTCTATAGGTGAAATACTGGCTGCACTAATACTAAATAAAACTGAGCATCTTAGACCAGATTTTTATCCTAAATTCTTCAATTACTCCACAGAACTGGACAGCAATATTACCTACAGCTTCTAGTCAATGTTTCACATTTTATTCTACTGAAGTCAGACAAATTTTTAAAAAACTGATCCAGGGCAGAATTTGTCATTTGTCATGTTTGTTTCAGAAATCACTAGGTTAAGTTTATATTATAGAAAACTTCATAATGTCTATTCATGCTCCAGAGTCCTCCCATGGAAGCGTTGTATTCGCAGCTGCCGAATCCGGTCCCTTCTCCCCGCGGCGGCAGAACCCCGTGTCCAGGCAGGTACAAACGTACACGGGGAAAAAGTCCATTTCCTGCTGCAAGCCACAGAACGTATTAGGGTAATTAACTGCTACTGGGCCATCCACAGAAACCATCGCTTCCAACCTTAACCTCTGCTTTACAGCCTAGACAGTAATGGCTCTTCGGGTTCCTTATCAGATAACATATTTTTTTAAGTTTCAGTAGCCTTGGGAGATGAACTTAATTTACAAGGTCTACAAGCCAGGCAGCTTAGGTTACATGTAGGTCACAATAAATAATACTCATCCCTTGGCCATCGCGAGCTGCGCTGCTACTGCGTAAGTTGAAATGACAAGCCTTTATTATTCCTAAGCACTCGATTCTGCAACATTTGCACAATCTGTTAAGTCCAGACAAATTTAAATGGTTCTGACATGCAGCCTGCTAGGGTCAGTGACAGGGATAATGCCTCTTTACGTGGGTAAAATTTTGTGGCATATAGGTCACTCTCTTAAGGGGAATCAACTGTGTGTCTCTTCTTTGCATTTCCACCACAATCCTTCATCCTGCAGCCTGGAGCTGAGAGTGAAATGCAAGAAAGGAGCCGAACGCTCAAAGCAAAAATCTGCTTCCAGGACAATCCATTATATCTGACAAGTTAAATGTTCCATGGTAGACCATATGGCATCAGAGCAGGGCCGACGATGGAAGAGGGAAACTCAGCAAATGCATCACAATTAAGGAGTTTGACTATAGACTTTACTTTGATTTACTTTAATTTTTATTAAATTTTAGATATTGTAGTCTTTCAATTTTCACAGAGCCCTTCCAGAGCCCTACCTTGCCTACCAAAATAGCTATACACGAACAGGTGCTTCACCAAAATTATTTTCACCAAAATCCTATGGTCTTAGTTATTTTAAATAGTGGTCCCGAGTAAGCCAATTTTCATTCTTGGTAAATTTGCTAACTGCCCAACATTCCTATTACTAACAAGCATAAATATTATTAGTGGTTTGTTAAAGACTAAAGAAAAAGTAAATAAGACATAAAGAAGACTCCAAAGCCTTGGTGATGAGTTCTCAACAGAAATGTCACCCCGAAGAAGCACTCGGGCACCTGACAGTGAGTGTTAGCAGACAGGAATCATCCTATTGAAAACCACCACATTTCTTTGTTTTTCACCAAATTGTGCCCTTATTTGCCAGGAGAATTCCTATATAGGCAAGATAACAGCACTGATGATCTAAAAGATCTTTTCCATCTTCTAGGTCCATGACTTTATGATCTGTGGTGCAAAATGGTAGAACCGTACGTGTCCCCCTGGGCCTTCTCGCAGCCCAACGTCATGTCCACGCTTGTTCCGCACACCCGTATAGCTAGACCCAATTCTGGATAATTACCAAGTATGAGTCCACAGCTGCCACAGCCCTTTTTTATCCTGTTTTGATTACCAAATCATATTCATGAATTAACCAAAGATGTGAACAGTAATGAATTAACCCTTTCTGCAAGGCACCCGCCAGCCATAATTACTGTCTTTTGAAGAGATGAATTGTTGAGCTCTTACAAAGTAGTCCATGCAACCAACCTACGCAGCAGTGGACTGGGAACCACACGTACCCATTATCTGGGAATACTTGCTTTGCCACACCTATGGATTTTGACTGTCATAAATAACAAACAGACCGCTTAGAAGAAAAACAATGCAAATTTGCTGCATGTAACGAAGTTCCTAAAAAAATTTGGAAATACAGTACTGAAAACAGTAACTAGTATTTCCAGAATTCCTTGCAAAGAATCTCTTCTGTGTAAGACAACAGCAAAACTTCTACAAACTTGTCATTATTCTGTTCCAATACCATGCAGGTCTGCTATGGTTCAGAAATAAAATATGCAGAAATAACTGCATAACCATTTTTGGGCAATGCCCTGGGGTCACGATGCAAAAATAAAGTAGGTAACCTAAGCTGCATCCTTATTTAGGCATTTAAATAAAGCCTCCTAGCCAGGGGTACTGTAAATCCAAGCCAGTGTCACTGATGGCAGTGGAAGTTGCCGGTACACAACTAACCAAAACAAACCACATACTTGGGCTCTGGAATTGGGAACCTAATGTTAAGTACTTATTTTTGGAATCCTGTTTTTTTTGGGTTTTGACCTTGTAAACGCTGAGCCAGCTTTGCTACCTGTAAGGGCCCATCCTGCCCAGTGCTGGGATTGGCACACATTTCCCAGAGATGTCCAGAGGGATTGCACAGTAACACAGAAAACGCTTTCACTGGAACCAAGGGGAGAGAAATGCAAGACACTCACGGCCAAACCATGCCTTTCTGAGCCCAAAGTTGTACTTGCTGTTTAATTATGCAGTGGGCTTGTAATACAACTTTATTTTTGCTAATATTACAAGTTCTTATTCAGAATGAATATTGCCATTTTTAAGGCTTAACAACCACAGTTTCCCAAATGAGCTTCATTACACCTCGTACTAAGGCGTGCACTGGGCTCGGCAGCTACCCAGCGAACAGAGCTGCCAAGCTGCAACCTCCCCGCCTGGCCCGTGCTCTGGCTGCAACCCAAAACTGAAACTGGGGTTTCTGAACACTCCAAAACCACCAGGAGTGACCAGTGGTTTTGCTTCACCTCCAAATACACAGCGTAACAGCAGGTTTCAGACTTGCAAAGCCTACGGGTTATTGATGGGACTCGGAAGCTCCTGTTGACAGCATCTCTGTAGGAACGTAATGCTCTTGCTAGCTAAACAGTGATAATATCACCCCCAAAGATCAAATATAGAGCTATTCAGATATACTTGTTTGCTAAATTTGAGTTCAAATGCATTCCTATTTTCCGATCTCAAGAAACTGAGACTAAAAGAGTCCATAATAGGAATTCTGGTGGTCACTTTATTGAAGCAGTCGTTAACGAACTTTTAAAACACCAGTTTCAGGGGGAAGAAAAACGTAATCTTTCGAAAATATATTTGTATTTTATTATTCCTTATGTGAAAATGCTTTTAGATGACTTTAAACATATTATTGTTAGTTCTGTGTTTTTGTGAAACTACTACTGTTCTTGCTACCATGAACAAACATTAAAGCAGAAAAAATGTAAAGATTTCCAAACATTTTAAAGCATTTTTTCATAGATCAAGTTACTGTTTTGAACTTGAGAGCTCAGGACTAGCCTGGCCAGAAACACAACGCGAATGGAAGACAGTAGTTCCGGCATGCCGGCAGAACAAAGACCGTTACCAAACCAATGCTGGAAGAGAATCAGATCCACTACTCTGGTGCTGTAGTTCTTCACACAGATCTTAAATTTATTATTGATTTAGCATTTAGTACTGCAGGCGCTGGAACAAAGACCCCTATGATTATAAATGCATGCTTTTGTGGCACGTGCCTTAATTTTAAAAAGGGTACTTTTTTTTCCTGAAGATCCTGCATATTAAAAGCACATCCACTTCTTAAAAAGTCACACATCTTTCAAAATGTGTTTTTACAATTTAAGGTTACTGTCAGAGATGACAGAGGGATTGCTGGGCGGGTTTGCTGGGGGCTGCCAGGGAGTACACTACAGCGCTTCCCGAGAGCTGCCACCAGCCGGGGGCCTGGTTTTGGCAAGAGCTGGAGGTGCGCAGAGCGGCAGGACTCACCTGCGGAGCCGCCGCGGGGGACAGGCGGGAGCCCTGCTCCGCACGGGGACGCGCGGCAAAGCCCGCCCGAGCCGCGGCGGGAGCTGAGCCTCCTCTGGGCAGCCGTGCCGCGCTCGTGCAAGGGCAGTTTATTTTGCTCGTCACCTCACCGCTTCGCCCGTGCAGTTACTCAGCTCCGGAAGAATCGCCCTGCACCCTCACAGCAAGCCTCTGTGGCTTTCTAAACTATTTACTGCTTGGTGGGGCGCATCAAAGAGAGCGGCCCTGGACCACGCTCCTGGCACTGGTGCGTCACTGGGATCCCACCATCTAGAAGGCAGAAGTTTAAAGCTGATGCTTTCCGTAACGCAGCTCTACAGGCTGTTCACCCATGTATGGAGCAAACTCGTCGCTTCATGACATTATAACCAACGTGACTCTGTTCGGCTATCAGCAGCAATAGAGGTACATGCACAAATGCAGCACAGAAGGGAGATGGAAAGAGAAATATGGCTAAATTCACACCAGCAAAATGAGGCAGATACTTGTGCTTGGTAGATTTTCCACTACCAAACCCAGATCAACGTTTTCATTACTAATTAAAATCTCCACATGGTAAAGCAACACCTGATCCAAGGAGCTTTTAAGTACAGCAATTGCTGGTGTTGAACTCCTACATTTCGTTAGCAAATCTGAAATTTTGACCTGGATTTATTTTCAAATAAACGTTTTCTGAGCTATTAATGAAACAGAGTAAAAACTGTAGTAAAACATTTACTTTTCCTATATCACGGTCTTTAGGAGTGGTAAGCGGAAGAGCAAAACACGTTTAAAAGAAGGGAAAGCGAAGATTAAAAAAAAAAAAGATCCTGGAGCTATTCATTGCTTTCTTATCAAAAACCTAAATCAGCTACATAATTTAATGCAGCTATGAATAAGTTCAACTACAAGCCTAGTCCACCCAGAGTCATGAGGTGAGTGTTAGACGCCCAGCACAGAGAAGATGCCACGGCCATAATGCTCGCAGGCTCCACCGACGGGCTGCGGTTGCCTCGCGTGCGGCATCCCGGACCCCTCCGTGTCCCACCAGCACCGGGCTGACCTCCCACCGTCACCACCCAGCCGCCTCGCGGGGAGCCGAGTCCAGGCGCTCCAGTTTGGGATAGCAGAAAAGGTTTGGGATACCGGGAAAGAAAACCAAGTTATGCCCACTGCTGATGGCATGCACCGCTGGCTGGTATTTGTCTCCCTGGTCCTTCTGGCAACGTCAAGCAGCGGGCACAGGACCTGGAGGTCAGCCACAGCATCTCCAGGGGAGGCCTCAGCAGTACCTGCTGCAGAGCAGCTAGAAGCGAAGCTCCCCCTAAATTCTGCACTCGAGCAAGTGCTCGGCTCCGAGCATCCCTGCATCCAGCACGCCGGCCATGCACAGCTGTGCCGGCAAACTCGGCGCTCATCACTCTGTTCCCTGGTCTGCTCACGGCCATAAAAAACACGGGTGTCTGCCTCGCAGAAAAAATAAGCTTATTTGTCGTGCTGTTCACCTGCACAAAATACATTTGCTTGGGATCGTACGGGGGAGGTGTAACGATCCCGCGGTCGGAACACACAAAGTTCCCAGCTGATCTAGATGGGCACTAGAGCCATAAGAACCACTAAACTCCAGCAAGAGCAATTTTTTAGACTTTTTTCTCTGAGAAATAGCGACTCATTAATTGCACTTTTTTTAAGCACCCTGATATACACATTTATTACAAAAATGCTTTGTTTTGCAGAAACTTTGAACTCTCATAGCTCCTACTGGGGGTGATCAGTAATTCTGAATTATTGCCTTCCTGGATTCTAATGAATAAATATTCTTTCAGAAAATTTTCTCAGAAGGTTGCTGGTAAACTAACCAGAAACTGGGCATCATTTTCACCCACAAAAGAGCAGACAGAAGAAGGTTCCAAAGACTTTAACTTTCAGCCATCTTCAAAACTCTTCAAGCCTAGTGCTGTAATTTTTGTTACTAGAAACAACTCCTGGTAAGAGGAGGGCTGATTCATACTAGACTTTCCACTTTCTGCCTTAGCAACCGCAGCAAATATTTCTACTTCTGACAATAAATTATCAGCTGGTTTGCTTTTCATTCCCAGGTGAATTGTTACTGGAATGATAACATTCTGAAAACGTAAAAATCTTGAACCAGGGCAGAACTTGGAACAACCTTCGCAAGTGTTAGAGCACTTACAAAGAAATTGCCAAGGCATTTTTGTAAGAGGTAAACCAGAAGTTCCAATCAAATCAGAACTTTTCTTTGGATAGAAAAACGGCCATCCTTCGTAGAAAATGCTATTATTTCCCAGAAAAAGAGAAGACATATCGTATAGCTTTCTGCAATTAAAGCTGAAAATGTTCAGGTCAATTATAAAACTTCTTTTCTATGAAAATAAAGAAGATACCAAACCGGGCCTGAAACAAATTTTTTTTGCAAAAAAATCCCAAATTCAAAGGATAAGAGGACAATCTGATCTTCTCAGTTTTGATCCTTTACCACGGTTGGCAAAAGCCAGGGATAACTTCTTCTCCCTTGCAAAAGCACTGAGAAACCATGAATGCTTTGTTACAGCCACTGCCCCCACAGCCTGCGAGGAAGGCTACGGGAATAGGCTTCTCGGTATGAAATACTGCAATGATGAAAAAATGACTTTTTTCTTTTTTTTTTTTTCCCCCCAAACATGGCTGAGCTGTTTATTTCTTCTAATGCACTGAATTCCTTTTTCCCCTTGGAAATGGTCACTAATTTCAGACGCATCACTTTAAGGCCTGGTTTTCAGGGAATGAAGTATTCATAACTCAAAATAAAGTTTATAAGAGCACTCTGGTTTCCTGAAAGGGTCAGAGTGTCACACAGCGCACGCTGCAATCAGCAGCAGCTCTGAATATTTCACCCCAAGTGCCCTGTGATTTTATACAATCAAATAAACACATTAAATATATAGTGAGCTTATATACAAAGACTTCTCCCTTCATTCTATGAACAAAATCATCTCTCTCAGTCCATTCCAAATCCCATTGCTTTCCATTCACCATAAATTAAGAAAATAACAATCTTTTATTCTGCTCCTCCCCAAGTAAAAACATACAAATAAGACCTTATAGAATCTCCATGTTGTTTTTTTTAAAGGGAGCTTGCATGGTAGAAATGCATTTAAGCCTGATAATACATTCAGAGTTTCTCTGCAGATTTCCAAACACAAGTACTGCTCACCCGATTCCTGCCAGCAGCTCCACGGAAGTCAAGGGGACGGGTTGCATGGTAACACAAGCAGTACCTGGGCCTTACTAAGGCGATCTCTAACTCCTTGTTAGTATGAAACTAACGAATTTAAGGCTTATCTATAACAACCCCGGTTCAGATCATTACGATCTGCATCTTCTTGTGTAGACCGAGGTCCCACCGAGGAGCTGGGACACATCGTAGGAAGTGCTGCGCACAAAGTAAAAATGACCGCTTGTTTTAAAAATAATCGTGAGAAAACGATACAGGCAAGAGCTTTACAGTCTCCTCTGTTTAAGTCTCTGCATATCTGTGCAATATAAATCTGTCTCTAAACAGTTCTCTAAACCAAGGACAAACTGGAATCTACAGAAAACATGTTGGCGGTCTGTCCACCGCCAGACCTCTCCCGTGGACCAACGGAGAGCATCAGCGATCTGCACCTCCAGCCTGGCACCTCCAGCAGAACTGTGTTTACAAAAATTGGTAGCAATTGAAAGATATTCTAGTCAAAAGTAGGTTGCTGGTTTTTTGTTCTTTTTTAAAGCAAATGTTGAACTTACAAAATTAAAACAGTGTGTGTCCGAACAATTAAATGTGTTTTTAACTTAATCTATCCTTCCTCATTTACACTTTTTAAAAAATGGGTAAGGATTTCCTGTGATGTTGTTTCAACAATACCGGGAAAGTTTCTTAAGTCACAGATATTTAGTTGAGCCCCAAACCAGAGACTTTGCGGGGAAAGAAAAAGAACCAATCACAGCAGGAAGCTCTTTAAAAGGAAACAAAAAAGAAACACCATCTTGAGCAGGCTCTCAGCAATAGTTGTACCGTATATAAAGGAAATAAAAAGCTCTCTCAAATGTAAGAATGAACCTATCTATTCAGATTGCTTACAGGTGACATTACACCATCTGCTTGGGCAGTTTGCCCGCACAAAAGGAAAGTATACGGAAAAGTAAAGTCTGATGCATTTTAAAGAAATAGTTACGCAAAAAATA
>VXAL01014920.1:60226-90226 GCA_013399475.1 Chauna torquata | reverse complement strand
GGGCAGGGGAGAAGCAAAGCTTTTAACACCGATAAAATGAAAACTGGCGAGGGAGGGCACGGGAGTCTTGCAAGTTCAGATGTTGTCAAAAAGTTATGAAAATGTAGCAGCTTCCCACATGCCTCTGAAGAAAGAAGTGCACAGTCACAAAAGCACACGAGATATCCAAAAATTACATTTTTAAAGAAACATACATCACCCCTCTCTGATGTTGCCCACAGTACTGGCAGGGAGAATGCATGCAGTGTTAAACCGAGCGTGCGGCCAAGGTGCACAAAAGAGAAGAAATTTCAGGACGTCTGCGTTTCTGACCAGCCCGCTAACCAGATTTATTGCAAATACTGAAATGTTTCCACGTTTAACTTCTGATCGTATCTGGTTCTAGCACTGGCCATTAATGCATCCCTATGTTATTTTCTCTGGACGAGAACTTCTGCATGCAATTCCTGTCACATCTGGCCTTTGCTCAGCTCAAGGCTTGTGACCAATTTCACATTTGTCACCAGATTAAATAGCCTTACAACATCCCCCACCCTTCAGAAGGGATCCTCTGCAACCCAATCTGCCCTGAAGCGGCAAACCCGGCCTTTCCCCCTTTTAAATGGGGGAATTCTCAAAGCCAGTGTTCGTTTTAGCTCATCCCGGTGGTGCCTTCTGTATCCCCACATTATTTTTATCCTACATATAAATCTGTACGTGTTAATCAATGAATCATCACTGAAGACGATAACCAAATAACGCAATAAACCAGATCCACCCATCACATGCAACTGTTTGAGATAGATAATGATCTCTAATAAAAACCCATACGGCCCTGGCCTCTCTGCACGCCCACACCTGCGAGCACTGCCTGCAGCCCACGCTCCGTGCCACGGAGGTTGGGGCACATGGCACAGACCCCCAAATCAGAGTGCCTGCAGGAGGGGATAACAACGCGAACACTTCGCTGTGGTAGGGCATCTCGGGTGGGTAACAACAGCCAGCAGGAGAGAGGAGGAGCAGCAGGCTCACATACTGTGCTTGAAGCCTAAGATTTGGGCTTCAGTTAAAACCCTGGCCTCCCAATAACATAAAACCGCAGACTCGCACTGAAGACTGTTGCTGCCTACAATCAGAATCAGCACTTCTTGCTCCTCATTCCTGGATTTTATTCCACTTTTGCCTGATTTGCTAGGTGACCTTGAGGAAGTCACAGCTTGTCTGTCTGGAGTTTAGCGAAATCCATACAGACGTGACCAGCCACCAGCCCCGACCCTCCGAGCCAGCTCCTCCTGTCCCCTTGGCAGAGGGGTGAGCCCGTCCCCTCCTCAGTCACACTCCTGCTCTCTTCCCCGTCCCCTCATCTGTCTCCACAAGAGAAAGATGCCAAAGACGAGGAGGTGGACAAACCTCCACCTCACTCAGACACTATGGACATTCCCACAGGAAAGAAGCCCCCGGGCTGTGTTAGCTGGGCACAAGGGCCCCAAGAGCAGAGGATGCAGCTGCAGCATGTACTGCATTGAGCTCCATGATCTGCTTTCAGAAGGGCTGCTCAGACCACTCTAGTTTAGGGGAGCTCGTGGGAAGCTGATTCAGAGCCAGGTCCCACGGGCTACCCATAGGGAAAGCAGATCTTACACCCTTCACCCCGTTGGTACGGCAAGGAGACCTTCAGAGAGCCCTGCGGGGCCTTCCGCTCTCAGGCAGCATACCTCCACGTTCCACCCAGCCGACGTGCGGGATGAGATGACATGAGCGAATAATCTCTCACCGGTGTTTGTGAGGCTTAATTCATGGATGTGAGTGCAATACTTTTCAATCCTTAGAATTTTAATCTCGCTGGTATGCAACTACATCAAAGCATCTGCACCAGGATAGGATGTGCTGACCAGAAAAACCCTCACAGCAAGCACATGCACTGAGGGACACCGGGGCACAGGAAAAGAACTGAAGGTGGGGGAATAAAAATTAATGAGAGAGAGGCTGAGGGAGAAGTTTGCAAATCAGAAAAAGAATGTGAGAGCACAAAGAGCAGAAGACTGGCTGGCTTTAATTCTTCTAAATTCAAGGAGAGCAACAATGAAGCATGAAAGAGAAAAGAAAGGCTACGTTAAGGAAGGGCTGTAGGGAAGGTAGAAAAGAAGGAATGGGCTCCATATTCCTTTGTCCTTTTTCTCCTCTTTTTCTAGTTCCTTCCTTTCTAAGTTTCCTCCTTTCCTGACTCCTCTGTCCTTCATTATCCTCTTTCCTGTTATTTTGCTTAAAACTGGCAAAAATTACAAACTGCACAGGCGTTAAAACTGGCCTGAATTCCAAATATAAGCCCAAATCTAGGCCAGAGGTATATTTGGCAAATACAAATCCTTGCCAGATTTACACAGCTCTAATAATAAGGTGACAAGAACCGTGCACAGGATTACGGATGTGGCCTCACTCATCCCTTATAAAGTGCCAAAATAGTTTCCTTTGACTTTTATTCAACCTTTGCTCATGAATCTCGGACTATTAGCTTCAAAAAAAAAAAAAAAAAGAAAGAAAAAAAACCCCTGTTTTGTATTTAAATGTACTGTTTTCCATCAACCCTCAGATCTGTCTCTCTCCATTAAACACCACCACGAGCCTGTGCAGAACATGGACTGGCCTCACCTTGCAGTCCCTCACAGCTTGAGCAGGACACCAGGACCAGACCCTGCTCCTACCTATAACGACGCATTTCAAGCACAACTCCACGCTGCAGCTGTGAAAGCTGAATCCGGTTTCCCATTCACTTTGGTGCTTGGCATAGCTTCTCTCCTGTTTAATGTATCAGAGAAGCAGCAGGAGGGAAAGAGGGCAATGTGAACCTTACCTACCTCAGTAGCTGAATCAGAAAAGTCTTTTCTACATGTTTAAAGCCTCCCATAGATCCCACATCAGCCTTGTTCCTGCCCCGGGCCCGCTGCTGGCTGCTCTCCATCTCTGCTCAGGAGAAGAGGGACATCCCCTTGCCACTTCTTGACATCTGGAATAATCTCACAGTCTCTCCCTGAACCACCAGCTTTTTTTTCAAATACAGCACATCTTTTCTCTCCTTCCCTTTCCTTATAGTTCTACTCCCCCTCTGCATTTAAGTAATTACTTTACTCTGCATTTTAAAATCTTGAAAGCGTTAAAAACAAACTACAGCAATAGAAACTGGCAGGCGGATTTTTATGACTTTACAGAGCCATGTTCAAGTCAACATGGCTCTGCACTGTGGCAGGACTCCTCCCGCACGGGTCCAACTGCAGGACTGCGGCCAAAGCTGTATTTTATATTGCCTTTCTTTTAAGTGCAGCTTGCTCCCCTCAGTTTTGTATCATCAGCAAATCTCATTACATGATGGAAGAAATATGTGGACTCTTATGAGAGAACAAGTCTAGCTTCAAAGCCAAGTTCATTCCCAACATGTTACAGGTGTGCACCACATGAGCAGGCACAGAGATTGCAACTGTTCAGGGTGTGATGACAGCTCCATATAATGTGATCAAAAACATTTCACATGTAAAAAAAATCAAAGTTAGACAAAGAATAGTTCTGCCATACAAAGAGGTGAAACCTAGTCAAACAAAACACACCGAAAAGGACTGGCTATTTAAATGATCACAACGCAGCTCAGTCTCCCATGCTTCACTAGCATTTACAAGCCTACCAAGCAGATCTACTGCCTCGCTAACTGGCCACTCTGCTGGCCTCGCCACCGGAGGGGGGCTGCAAGGGAATGCCCCAAGCATATTCTGAGCATGTAAGCCGAGGACTCCAGAGGTGATAAAAAGCTCTTGTTCTGTTCCCCAGAAAAGCAGAAATGTTTCAATAGTGAATTTCTGATAAAATTTCAAAATATAGTAGGAGACAAACTCAAAGATGCAAAAGCTAGAGCCACATTGCTGTGAATCCAACAACAAAAAGGCACGGTATATATTTTAAAATGGTGGGAATTTGGGGTGTGTTATATGTATGGAAAATTTTGCTTAGGGGCATGGAAAGCCTATGTTTGTATTTACAGCAGAAGGCCAAAGTATCTCTATAATGAAATTCATCCTCAAGTGAACACCCTTAAGTCTATGACACCAATGTAACCTGGCCACACTCTGCAGAAAAAAGCAGAAATTTTGTGTTACTTCTGCAGCCATTCATGCTTTGACAGGTTATGGCTCTCTGCAATTTCCATCAATGGTAAATTAAACCTATACTAAGTGGATTTAGGACGTTGACTAAACTGAGTAATATGGCTGCTATTTGTCATGGCCGTGAGGGTGGCAAGGAGCTATAGGAATTAAAACGTGGATGAGTGGATGGCTACAGGCAACATGCCTCTGGAAGCATGTGAGATTTTCCATCCACAAAATAGGGATTATGAGACAATTTATCATCTATTCAAAGGCTCCTCTGCAATCCCTCTTATCCCAGGAGATGCCTTCTCAGGGTTGGTGGCATAATGGAAGGCTGCTGAAGCCAAAGCACGTGCCCATCAAGATAAACAGGCACACAAAGTATCAACCAAACTACAGCGCATCTATGATACATTTACTTTTTCAGCAGGAGCTGGGAGATGATCCTTAACAGGGAGATCTAGTTAAATTCAGTTGAAGTTTCATGAGATTCATCAGCCTACCAAACATACTTCTGCTCCTTAGATATTAGCTCTCAGCTAATCATCTCAGATGCCACGAAAGAGGATGGGTGGAGGTAGCAAAAGGTGTCTCTCTCCAGGATGACCAGCAAAAACAAAGCAAATTTGCAGTCTGTAGGTCAAGGCAGGAAGATGTGATGAAGGCAGAACTGCCTCTCTGCTGCAACCTTTGCCCTGCAGCTGCAGGGATGAGAAACCAGCAGAGAAAATCTGCCAGCAGCTGCATTTGGGAAGAGGGTAAGACTCCACTCTGGGGACGGAAGAAAGGGTTTAGTCTTCTGCAAAAGCTTTCCAAAGGACTGGAGAGAAACTTCTGCCTGGAGGGATGTGAAATTGTTTGATCTGGATTCTATTTCTAAAGTATTGCAAGGTTTTAAAAATAAGTGTTTTGCTGAATCAGCTTGGTATCCAAATGTTAAAGATCTCCTCTGCCAGATGGACAACCTAAGTTCAGTTTCAGTCTGCGTTTTTTTCCTCAATCCACCAAATATCTGTAAATTTTAATTGCTGTTCTTCTAATGTACAAGCTGAGAAAGACAACAAGTCCTAAGTGCATAGCCTTGCAACAATTTAGCTCTGTGTTAAATATTCTACCCATTACCTCCAACAGTGTTTGCAGGTTTGCCTGTTGAATGGAAATCAAGCATCTTATTTTGCCTCCAGCTTCAGTAACAGCAACTGCCATCCAGTCACTTAAGACTTCATTCCTGTGGATAGAGCTAAACCTAATTAATAAAATGAAATAAACCAATGAATCTGGACCAGGAAGAGGCATGAGAACCTCTGATAGCAGAACTGTGAAAGCAAAAATGCTTCTGAAGACACGTGAGACTCAGGAACAAGGCTGGCAAGATGACTCACTGCAACATTGAACATTTAAGTTCAGTCATTCATGACCGTGTGAAGCTCACTCAAGTTTGTATACTGAAGACTGTGCCACAATAATATGATTCTTCTAGATCATTAGGAAGATCAGGAAGAAGAGCATCCAAAAAAAAAAAAAGAGAACTTAGTGCTTTGTAAACCCAGGTTCAGACTAGCTGAGTATCAACTCTGAACACGAGAGTAAATGCAGCATCGAAACAGAGGCATGTAACGCTTTGGTCTCTTATACTCCTGCAGACCACTACAACGAAAACGTTCCAGATATATCTCACTTTCAAATGTGAACAGCAGACCATGCAACATCAACCTTCCTGTCAGACCAAGGATATGTTTCTTCTGGCAGAACTAAAGGTACCAATGATTTCCTTTGAGGAAGCAGAGGCCGCCATACGGCAGAAGCTGCTTGGTTCAGCTTCAGCTCATGTTTGTTGATCTCCAGTGGTTCCTTCAGAGAAAACTTACTCCTGACCCAACTAAGCTATTCCTTGCAGATGGCCATAAGGTCAGGTCAGTGTCACCCCTTCCACATAAGACCGTACATTTTGTGGAGATCAGACTGCTGATTGCAAAATACATTAAGTATTTAAAACTACTACCTTAAAATAACTGAAACTTGTCAATAAATTCGTTATGGGACAAAAACATTGTGCCACCATGGTGAAATAGAGCTCCTCTCACGGTTACCAGGGTGGACAACTGAAGACACTAAAGAATGGAAGGGAGGGGTTTTGTTTGCTTTTTTGTTTTGTTTTGTCCCCCCCCTCCCCCATCAAATATCCCTTTCTCTTTTCTTATTTAAGAATTCTGTGATGGCTCCTCTATAGAGTTTAATCCATCTACTGATGTTCTCACCCACCGTCTGATCACCCATTCTGGAATAATCCCTATTTCCTTCAATATTTCTTGACTCTCTCCTGGGAAATTTATATCAGATTCTGGCATCTGTTCCCCATCCTCTTTTGTGAACACTGAGGCGAAAAATCCATTTATTTTTCAGCAGTGTCTACATCATCTGTCAATAAATTACCCTTTCCATCTCTAAGAGGTCCTAAAATCTACTTTACTGACCTCTTCTTCTTTATGCATTGCAATAATCTTTCATGATTATTTATCTTAACCTCATGTACGGTCTTACCTTTCTTTCTCTTTGCTTTCATATTATTATTTTTTAACATTCAACCTCATTCCACACATTCTCTGAACAGTACTTTATGTTTTTCATCTTATATTCTTGCCTTCCTTTCTTACGATTACTTTTTGCTATGCTTGTTCATCTATATTAGGCTACCAGTTTCCTTCTCATCATAGTATTTATTCTTAATGTAACTGTGTAGAATATACTTGCTACGCTTATTTTTCAGTGGGTGCCAATTCCCCTTGATGTTATGTATTTTCATGGCATCATCTTTCCTTTCCCTGTGAAAAGAGGTTCTAATATGCAAAGCCAAATGTGAGCTATTGCTAAGAATACAGTAGCAGTTCTGCTCGCACACCTCACTTGTGCTATCAGCAGGTAATTCAGTGCTTTAAAAAGTATGACTAATTTTCTCATGTTTTGTCTTTCCACTTTTTTTTTTTTGGTTTTGCTAGTTGAAGTGAAAAATGCTTAAGTAGATTACTACCATTGGGCCAAATTTTATGGATGCTTACAAACTCCTTCATGTAGTAGTTCATAAAATAAGTTCTCTCCCCACATTTTCAGTTATCTTCTGGGTGCTGCTCCTCATACCATGGGGGATTTGTAATCTCAGCCAATTGCAAATCCAGGTCTAAACTGGCTTTAGAATAGATTCCCTGGCTATGAGATTTACATGAACAGTAAAATTTAGGAAAGAAAGAACATACTACTGGAACTGTTTGGAAAAACAAAATTTGCTGGCTGTGTGAACCAGAAGCAAGCATTTTCAATTCTAGTGATATATAAAAAATGAAAATGTTCATATCCTTCCTACTATTTTTGTTTGATATAGATACCATAATTAAAAGGTATTTAAACAACAATTCAAAGATGTTTGTAACTAAATTCTTGCTGATCTAACTGCACAGCTTCCTCATTCAAGAATTAAAATTGCTTTTTCCAAATAATTCACATGTATATATATATACAATGACATTCCTTTTAATACTTGACAGTTAGCCTAATTTCTTCTTTAGCACATCTAGTCAGCATGTTTGCTCCCCAGAATATCTTTCTCTATCACTTTCCATTCCGTACTCTCTTTAGAACTATTGAATATGCTTATAGATCGCAATCACATAGTAAAAATCTGCAAAATAAAGAAATGTATTGGAGTACTCTGATTTTAGTTAAAAAGAAATATAGTCTAATTAAAATACTGATGGTTCCTGTTAAATGCATGCTCCATATCTTTTTATTTCACATGGTACAAGGATCAAAGCATGGACCTAGTATACCATCAGCCTTGTACAGTGCGAGAACTGGTGCTGTCCTTAATTCAGACCATATGGCAAGATGTATCTATTGGCATGATGCTGTAGAGAATTACTGTACCCTCCTGTCATACCCTTTTTATCATTTTCATTGGAGCTCTTTTATATTTGATTTTGTATATTCTGTGCATCTGACCAAATGTGCAAAATCCAGAGCAGTACTGGAGACTGGGGACAGGAACAGAGACACCATTACAGAAACAGTCAGAAATAGGCTTGAGAGAGAAAATTAAAAATGTAACTATGCAAGCAAAAATGTCTTTTTTTTTTTTTTTTTTAACAAGACCATCCTGTCTTCCTGCAGAAGCCAATGAGATAATTTTCTCTCCTGGACATGTCCTACGTTAGGGACAAAAACCTTAGAAGAAATCTGCTTCAGAAATACAACTAGCAGTTAGTTCTGACCAACAATGTGTTGCCAAAGCTTTGCCTTCAAGTCAGCTCCGATGCTGTCTAACATAAAGGTTCAGCCACTTTTGAGCCTGGGCAGTTGCAGCTTTATCTAGTGTTTGAAGGAGAATACATCAAGTCCTAACAAAAGAAGTCGACCTTATTTAGCTAACGCATTATTTGATTCAACATCTCTATATGCTGTGAAGCTCAGACTTAAGGTAAGTACAGGCTCAAAATCATTATTAATTATCCAGCTAACTCTGCATTGTTTTACACATTCTGTGCCTTAACTAGAGAGCATAACAAAACCATTGTTTTTGCCGGTTTAACGGACCATGACTGGAGCAGCTATGTAAATGACCTAGTAATTCAACAAATTTGTTTTGTTTCACAGATTTTCCCACATGTATGCTTTCCAGCTGTAATGCAAATCTATTCCACATCCAGGCCAGTAGCGTCCTCCAGAAGCACGCTTCTACCTTTAAGTGTGTGCTCACTGATTACGTGACTACCAACAACTCTGGAAAATACGAAGATTGTAACTAATTCACAAACTAAACCCAGGGTTTTGTTTTTGTTTTTCTTCCTTTAAATGTGCCCATTGATGGTTTTCCTGGTGGGGTAAGATTTTCCAGAAACTGAATTTTTTCCTCTCTATGAATATTTTAAGGAAGTCACTTACAGGTTTCTTTTAATGCTCAAACAGGTGTGAGCTCAAATTCCCTCTGCCACTAATATCGGCTCAGCTGGAGAAGAGCAGCAAATGCTTATTTGAAAGCTAAACTAAGTTCATCTATAAAAAGGGCAGAAGCTCATTAACCATTTAGGTGCCTTACGGATGTTACCTTAAAATCCAGTTCTGTATTAACATGCTTGCAAGGCAGAAAAATGCAAGATCTGGAGTACATGAAAGCAGTACCCATGAGTACCCTGTGCACAGCAGAACCGGCACAGCGGCGCATGCCCTGGCTGCATGAATCCTGGCAGAGGTTTCTGACCCAGCCCTGCCTGGGCTCCACCAGCAGCAGGAACGGCCCCAGCCCCACACGCTCCGGGCTGGGTGACTCCGCGCTGCAGGACCCTGCTCCCACCCAGGGCTGCCCTCGCGCTGGGCAGGAGGCCATGGCCCAGGACGGCTCGGCTGCCAACACAGAGACTTCTCTACAGAGAGGATAACTTTGGCTGGTATTTTGCAAACTTACAGTCCGCTGTAATTCGTACTCCGAAGACTGATCAAATACATTTGCAGTTCAGTGCAAAATCTTCACACAGCTTTAGTCTATGCCACGCTATGTAGAATACAACTGTCGCACAAAATAACTTATTAAAAATGCTTGGACTTGTTTAAGAACAAAATACAATGGAATGTAAACTTCACTGAAACTATGTAGCACAAAATAATATTTCAATTCTTTGCTCAGTATGCAGACATTAATTGCCACAGTCTACAGTTTCTATTTATACATCTGCTGCTCGTTCCCCAAATAAATGGAAATGTCCTTGTAATTTCTTTTCTTTGGGACTGTACAAGAGACTTGGGCTGGACGCTGAAGAGCAGAACTCTGACTGGCAGCGCCTGCAAGAGTGACTTGCTGCAAAATGCATTAACTCTTGATTTGGAACTGCAACATATTTCTATCTTCATCTACAAAATGCTTTTCAGTGCAGATCTTTTCTGTTAATTTTGTTCATATGCAAGTGAGACAAGAGAGGAGCAGCAGGCATACTGCATGACAAGGACGGGTATGTGAGCCTGTGTGTTCCACAAAGCATTTTTAAGGCCTCTTTCAAGGCCCCCGTGGACAGTAAATCGTGTGATTTCCATTGTGGTTATCTTAGAAAGCTAAAATGCTACATCTAAGCTCCTTGGGTCTCAGCCTTGACACCCTGCATAGCTAAACTCAAACTGTTGCTCGGGGTTATCCAGAAGCACTTCTGCTTTGTTGTGCAGAAACAGCTAAAACTAATCCAGAAAAAAAGGCTGGGAGAAATCCTGTACAGCTGCTCCCATGTAACAGGGAGAAGGAACTTGGAGCTTTAGCTTACATGTAAATTTAGACACATGTCCACTAAAGAACAGCACAGACCGTGTCTGAAATTAGTTGCCATCTTGTAATTCAGTCCTTGGAGATGCATTTACAGTGCCCCGCTTGGAGAATACTCAAGGGGGTGCATTTATTTCACAGATGAGCTTTGTTTTTGAGGTTTGGAGACACTGAAAAATGTTGATTGGTGAAATAACTCTAGATTTGGTAAAAAAAAAAATTCAACAGATAGCTCTTCTTGGATTTAGGTGATATTTGAAAAACCTGTCTCAGACCTTCCAGCTACCTCAGCTGGACAGCCTTCTGTACTCACAAGGGGATTGGAGGAACAAAAATTAGGCTGGTGGGCATATATACGCATGCAGCATTCTACAGGGGGGTTGGAAGGAGAGTTAAGTGGGTCTAGAGGTGAATACAACTGTACAACCGAAAGAACAAAATGCCAGGCGCAGATCTGGAAGCACAACATGACAAAACAGCCCAAAAGTTCAAACTTGGCAGCTGAACTCAGGTTTTCAGACCTTTCTCCCACCTCCCTTGCAGACACAAGCAAGGGCACTGCAGCCCCTGGAAAGCCATCCTGGGCGGTGGGACCGGTCTTCTCCAGGTCATAGCTGCTACGGATAAATATAGCAAAGCTGCTCACATTCCCAGCATGTTTTCCATCCACGAACACCAGACCACGTCAAAGGTCTCCTTGTAGTCCAGCCACACCACACTTCAGTTTCCTTTAGGGATTTGGCACTTGTCATGCTGGAGCAGGAGCTGGGACGCTGGGCCTATCTATGCCCTCACCAGCAGCCTGGAGTTGGGCCCTGCTGCACCCACCCGACGCAGCCTTCTCCAGCTGGCCACGAGTGGGGTCACACCACGCTCTCACCTACCTGGGGAAGGCCTGCCTGCTCAGTCACGGGGAGAGCCCTTGCAGAGCTAACATGCTCTGCCTTGGAAGCACTCGCCTGGCACGCAGCGTCCTTCAGCAATGCCTCCTAAACCTGCTGGTGCGGTGTTGTGTCAGCTGCACCAACGCAAAATATTTTAAATGAGAACTGGAGCCTGAGATTTCCAGTTCTTTGGTTTCTAAAGGCCTTTCTTGATCTTTTAAATTATTAGATTCAGATTTTCTGTTGATGAAACTCATCCTATTTAACGTTAACAGCTAGCCAGACAGTTACAGATTTTTCTGGAAAACAGTGCTTGTGAATCCTGAAAATTCACCTTTGACTGCTATACAAAAAAGTCATGCTTTTCTTCCGGTATGTCACATGGAATTTTTTTTTTTTTTGCAAATATAATAGTCATGTCTTAGTTTCTATCCACTGTAAATTGTCAGACTCCTTTAATAAACACGCTCTTCGTAACACTAATAAACTGCACTGAAAAGGCTTTAGGAAACAATAAGAAAAAAGCAGACAACATTAAGGAAAATAAGTGGCTGAGTGTGTGTGTTGCCATAATGTGGATGACCAATAAGAAGCAGCACAACCTTCTGCATTTCAAATTTACAACTGAAAATTACTGGGCAGTTTTTGATATTTCCCTCATGGTTCTTCACGTACCTTAACTCCTGCAGCTGCAAAGAGGGACCCAAAGCCACCTGACATAACAGAGGTAGTGTGAAAAAGAATTAATGTTCATGACTTGCCAGGCACTAACTGAGAAAATCAAAAATCTGCCAGGATGAAATGTAATCTCATTTTAGGAAATGTTGAAATCATTTCTGCAGAAGGTTAAAAAAATAATAATCAGGCTGAGTCAGATACACAGCATGGAAAATTTCATCCCAAATGTTTATAGTTTAGCAATTGAAAGCAAGGCCTTATAATGCTGTGTTGGGTAAACTTAACTAATCTGCAAAAATTCCAGTTCTACTTATAATAACAGTAACAGAATCAAAGCTTTATGGATTAAAAGCAAATACCACAGCAATATTCATACGGAGACAAGTGCTATCACAGCATTAAAAATAATATTAAAATTTGGCATGTACACAGAGTATCCAAGGAACTCAGGATGTTTTCCAGACAGTAATTTATCAAATCTCACAATATCCCTGCAAAATATACAGTGTGCATTCTTCAGACAGATAAATAGGAAGGCTCCTTCGAGTACAAAGACATTCAGCAACTCGCCACACAACGACCGGGCAGCAGAGCTGGGCTGCTGGGAATGCCAGCTGGGAGCAAGCACTACTCCCAGCACCAACCACCCCACCTGCACCTCACAGCACGGTCAGTGCTCGGTCATTTAACTGTGAGAAAACGCCACCTTCTCAGAAATATTAATGCCAAGAGGAAAATTATGACTTGGAGGTTTTTAAAAAGAGAGGGGAAGAAACTGTGGGTGAAAATATTTATTTTGTGATACAATGCCCGGCTCTGGAAAATGAAAGTGCTAGCCCTCCCAAAAGCATGGCAAGGAAGTGATCACATAACAGCACAACCCTACACCTTGTAGGATCGATTTGAAGTAGACAATTACGAGGGGAAGAAAGAGTAAGTTATGGTATCTCTTCAGTTTGTGTTTAGCAACAGAGATTTGTCTTCACATACTAGATCACTGACCAACTCCTATAAAAATTAGGAGATGTGCATTCAGTGAGCTTATGTCCTTTTAGAGTCTCAAAAGAGTATCAGAAGTAAAATATCCACCTTCTAGCATTGCAGTCAGTGAGTGGGGTAGGACCTTTTTCAATAAGATATATAAAATCACTACTTTGAACACCAGAAATATTACAGGTAGAGGGGAGAAGCACACAAACTGTCCATGCCACAAAATAAAAAAATGCTTTTGATCTTGTCTACTTTTTTTTTTTTTAAACTATACTCAACACATTTGATTAAGTCAGGGAAAGTCAGTTTTCTCCTGGACTGAGTGTTCCCCATGCCCTCGGTTACGGCAGCTGAGAACATCCACACTGTGTCCCAGCACACCAGGTTGCGTTCATGGCGGTTGCTGCACTTCGAAGTGGCACAAACCTAAATGCTCCTGGTAGGCAAACTGAGGAGAGAAACTGAATTACAATGAACCAGCAGCTGTCACAATACGACCACAGCAACCGAATCAAAATATCAACCACTAGCCCAGATGAGACTCAAAGGTCACCACGTAAGCCAGCAGCTTTCTTCGACAGCTTCTGAAACCTCAATCTAATCCTTGCAGTAAAATGCTACATTAAGCTAAAGGAGTGTTAGAAACAAGTTACTGTATATTGGTAAATGATCTAATGTACTAGCAAGGTATCCAAAGAAGCAGGATAGAAAAGGCTCACCAAGGGTGCACGTGGGAATGGAGAGGTGACGAGAACCAACGCCATGCCCGTTGCAGCTATCAGCCCACACACGTTTCATTTCTGGGCCAAGTACTCTTCAGTTACTCTTAAGAAAACAAAAAATCCCCAGCAGAGCACTTGGACTTCAGAAACGCACAAGGCAAGCTGTGTTTGAACACACGCAAGCAATAGTTTGAGGAGGAGCTTGAGAAACTGCGAGCAACACAAGCAGCTCTGCGACTTCTCCCTGCTCCTCACCACAGGGCCTGCCCTGAAGCCTAACACACAGAGTCCCAGCTAGATGCCAGCCACGGGAAAATGTATTTTAAAAATAAGTATCTGGAGAATAAAATACAATATAAGCCCTCATTTAAGCACAGCACGTCTACAGATGCTTGCGGTTCACAGAGAGGTTTTAAGTACCTCAGCAATGCGAGCATGACAGAGGCCCTCACCCCCTTCTGCAGGGCCTAGCCCAGGCCTGGTGGAAGGGCCCAGTCCAGGCCGAGCGTGGCCTCTGCCACCAACAGCCCCGTCCCGTCCCCAGCTCCAGTTCGGGCAGAGCCCACCCGTGGATTTTTGGGCTTTTTGCCGTGTGGGAGGACAGTATGTGGCCTCCTCCGACCGCTGCCTGAGACACGAGCAGGGGGTCAGCAAATGGAAAGATGCTGAGATTCTGAGGATGTTGGTGGTGTTTACAGCCCAGAACTTCTCAAAAACAGCACGTGAATAGAAGAAGTAGCACATGACATCAAATAAACTGCCATCTGTAGTTTTCTGTAAAACAGATAATATTAATCGTAACTATCTAGCCTGTTTCTGATTTAAGCATTAGTAATAACAATTACTTACTCACAAAGACAAGACATGTTTAATCAATGTACCAATTATTAAAAGCAATAAAATCACAGGTAACATCCCAGGGCCCTCACTCTGCTGCTGCACACCCCCAAGTTAGGAGCTACTTCATTCAAGTCAACAGCACGCACCAGTATAAAACTGGTTCAAGATGGACGATAATCAGGCTCTTCATCAGTTGCCAAGAGAAAAAGGAGTATGAAAAGAAAAATATGGCATGCTTCTGCTGGTACAAGCCACACAACACCAGCAGTTAAGGGGACCTCTCCTTGAGAGGGTTCAAAGACCTGCCAGGAAAGGAGAAATGATACAGTACATTTGGAGTAACGGGAGTTGGGAGCTGGGAGTCGGGACACCTCCGTTAAACAGCAACGTGCACTACTCATCACGGCAATATTTAGAATTGTCCCCAAATCACAAATGCAGGTGTGATCAGCACGAATTTACAGACGTCTTTGTTAGGGCAGCACTTCCCAAGTGTCACCCGTCCTAGCAGTGGTACTCACAGCCCCATCTCCAGTCCCACACATCAGAAAACGGAGCTCCTGGATAAGGCCCTCAGCAGCATTTCCATGGGAGGGAAATGTCCACATGGCCCAGCATCCCCACCTCCTCCAGCACAAACACTGTGTCCAGGAACACGGCAACACCACGGCACAAAAGGGCATGTGCCCCGCTACCTCTGCTACCCCGACAGAACAAATTAAGAAGAGTCCACCCCAATTACAAGAGAATTATGTTGAACAACAGCTGCAGACTGCTGCAGGTTGCAGGAGGCAGCTGATGGCCCCAGCGGCACATGCACGTTCTTGCACAATAACACAGGCTTGCACACGTAACAACTTGTATGTGCAGGGCATCACTGGCCATATTTTTATATACATACATACATATATATATATATATATATATACAGTTGAAAATTCCAAATAGTATAAACTGCCAAAAATTTAAGGGCACTCTAGGAACATGCACTTGTAGGACACTGCCACACTCCTAGCTGGTGCCAAGGGCAGGAGAAGACATCTCCAGCGCAGAGCCGTGACTGGGCTAGCAGTGGCTGTGCAAACTGCTCTGCTGGGGACAACGGGGAGGGGAATCCAAAATGTCTAATCAGAGTCCTACATGGCCTAATTCACTGTGCGCCTCTGAACATATTTCTAGAAAACAAAAATTTCTTAAACCAAGTGAAACCAGTATTTTCACTAAGATTGACAAAAACAATCAGACAGGAATGAGATTTTTCTGTAACCCAAGGGCAGGCAGAAGCAAGAGAGACTTTTAAGTTCTTCAGATTCAAATAAAAGGTTAAACTTGAAAGCATCACACAGCCCAGTGGGTTTCACAGAAGTGTGTGGCTATTTGTGAAGTGTCTGTGCACTACCTAAGCCCCATGGCGTGAGTTAAGAAGGGAGTGTTGAAATTTCCATCTTTTTTTGGCTTATATTAGACCCTTTAAAACTGTTGTAACCATGTTTTGTACGTGAATACATACAAATGACTACAAGCTCCAACATTGTCCTGTATGTTAAACAACTCAAATATTTCCCAATATTAAAAGACAAGGCATATTTTAAGGACGTATATTAGAGCTGAAGAATGATATATCACAGTTACAGCTCCATGTTTTTTTTGGCTTACATTCAATCCTTTAAAGCAAAGCATTTGGTTAGTTCATTGACAACTGCAGAAGAAGGGTGTGATCTTGGCTAAGCCCAAACATTACTAATATTTTTACATCATATATTTACTTTAACCAAACTCATTTATCAACCGTAATTAAAGAAGGTAGCTATCATTCACTGACAAATAATTACAGCCTCGCTTCATACTGCTGTGGTGTTTGCTGCTAAGCTAAATGGTTATTCAGGGGTGTCAAAACTTTCTGTCACGGGGTGTGGGGTGGAAGGAGGGTCCCTGCCAAACGCCCTGGGCAGATCTCACTGCTGTGAGCCGAACATGCTGCAGCCACCCTCATCTGAAACCCGGGAGCCTGAAGCTCGCAGGTCCCAGCAGGCAGCGACCCATCACGCTCCAAAACAAACGAGGGTTTCAGTGTCCCTCAATAGCTATTTATCTGTTCCCTTTTGTGAACATATAATATTTTCAGAAAGCCTTTTCTACTCTACAAGTCCTGCTCAGAGCACGTCCTTATTTTCTCTGCCAGCTGGTCACATCTTTAAAAAGGAAAGGCTGTGCCTTAGGACACATACATTTACCTCTTTCAACAAATAGTTACCACATCAAAAGTCATATCCCCCTTACCAGAGGAAAACAGCCTGCTCAGTAAACATAACTTGTGTACATTTTGAAACTGTATGATAGCTTAAAAAAATTCCATGTTCCCACCCTTATGCTGAGTGTAATAAACCCCAAAAATGAGGATGAGGGTTATACACCCTCAGAATTTTATTTTTGGCTCATTTATTCCACTTTCAAAAACACAGTCAAGTTAGGAAATTCAATTTCTTACTTTGTATTCTGGAATTGACAAAAGGAGGAGAGAGATTGTCATGTGACCCGAGGTCTCTGCTCGCCATATGATCATAGTGAGTCCCATCTCCATAGTTCTGTTAACAAATTGGGAAAAAACACAATTTTACAAGTTTTAAAGGCATTTTTCAAAACTTACAGGTCTGTATTCCCCTTCTAAGCTTTAAGCCAGCTATAAGAAATATTATTCCTTTTATTGTTTTCCTCTATTGATTCTGCTGGAAGTGATGTGTTCCAGAACACTTTTAAAGCTGTTTCAAATTTTTATTTCATTAGTAATTGACTTCAGTTTGCTCTGTGGGTAATCCTGAATGGGCAACTGAGACGAGGTTCCTCGAGTTTTGTGCTGTGCAGTTCAGCAAAAGGCTCTCTTAGCATAAAAGTCTTCTTGCCCACAATGTATACAAAAACAGAAGAGTATTTCTTTTAATGTTTTGCTTTTTAAATTTATTTTTTAATGTAGAAATTTGCTGTCTGAATCACCTCACTGCTATGCACATGCAATTGCCTATAAAACAAATTTCAAAATCTGTTTCACAGTAAGTGTGGAAAGTAACTTCTCACTGAAAAATAACGCTCCATAGCGTTAGCATTTGTGCACGCCGTTCTGTGAGTGACCAGTGAGTACCATCTGCCCTGCTAGCCTGTCGGTGCTTCCCAGAGGATCGGCAGCATCAGACACTACCCACAGACTTAGGAAGATATCAGACCTTGGCAGGATTGGGCCCCTAACTGTCAAAACAGTCTTAGAGTAACCTCCGTCTTTCAGCTGCCAGATTAGCCAAATCTTAAATTTAACTGCAAATATTGGCCGTGCAGAGAGTTATGTAATGTTTTGTTTCTTCTGTTCAGAAGAACGCACAAGAAACTCATTCTCCCAGCGTGGAAACACCAGCAACACTTTACAAAGAAGGAAACAGAGAGGTCAGGCTGTTTGGAGAGTAACTCTGCAAGTTAATGCACAGTCTTGATTGAAACTCCAGAATTCTCCCCAGGCTCGTGCTCTTTTCTTTATATCTCAAAACTTAATTGTACACTCACATTCAAGTTTTTGCATGCATAAATAATTGTGTGTGCAAATTTAGAATTTACTTTTCAAAACATTTTTCCCCAGGAAGCAATACAAGTGTCAAGCAAAAAAAAAAGGGATAAAAATAAAACTGACAGATGTGAGCAGTAATGACGTAATGGATGCTAAGCAGGAGGGAAGAAGAAAAGGTGTCAGGCTTCCCTCCCCCAGCAGCAGGGCTGGGGTCCCCGCCGGGCAGTACCTGAGGACCCCCCTGCATACAGGCATCTGAAAATCTGCCCCAAGGGGAAAGGATGGGCCCGAGGACGAGCGGCGAAAGCCCAGGCACTCGGGGACACTGAGCAGCAGTCTGCACTGCTCACCAGCCCAGATCTTTCACATTAATTAGAAAACAATTAAAAAGCAATTTAAACAAACTGGCTAAATAAGGGCGTAAGTGAGAGCTCAGCCACTTTTTGCCCAGCGTAAGTGTACTTCATGTGTTTGCAGGAAGTAAACAGACATAACGGTCTCGATGCTGGAGCATCACGTATATGGTGGGGGTGGCTGGGGGAGCCAGGGGCTCTGCTGGGAGCAGCACTTTGCCTCACCAGGGACGACGGCATCCCAAGCCCGAGATGGCTAAAGGATCTGGGTAGCCAGTCAAATCCAGCTGCCTCGCAGGTGCTACAAAAACCACAGCAAACACCATGCTTGGCTGCCCCATGCCGGCCAAGCGCCCAGCAGTCGCCTGCTCCCAGGGTCCCCTCCTCACCTTCTTGTACCCCTGGGGCCCCACAGGTCGCTCGGGGGACGGGGGAGCTCCCTCCCAAGGAGCAGCACTGTCCCAGCCCTCTTCAGGAGAATCAGCACCAGCAACCCCAAGAAAACTCACTACAAAAATGAAATGTTCAAAACCAGCATCGCTGCTCCATGTCCACTGTCGGGTGGTGGCCAATGCTGCCACACGAGACAAAATGGTTAATTAATATTCTTGCTACCTGTTAGCAGTAGTGCAGCAGGTGCCAAATTCAATCACAGGATCAGGTTTGAATGTTTAAAAAAAAGAAAAAATTTTAAAAGGAAGGCAAGACTACAGCCAACTTTGCATGCCCATTTCTCTATGCAATCAGGTGTAAAACTAGTATTTAAGACTCTAAATTTACATATGCAGGATGTCTGGTTTGGGGAAAAAGATTAGATATACTTACCCTGGATGGACTAGGATGTCCTGCATTCCCCCAGGACCCTGAGCTAGTTCTGTCTTCTACATCTAGGGACAAAAAAGTTCTTTAGGCTTTATTGCAATAATTCTTTCCTTTTGTATAGGCACTTTTAAATTAATGTTTCAAATTAATCTCCTGTTGCCTTTAATTAAGAATCAGGCACAGGGCTACTACGATGGTAGTGGCTTCTGACCCACTGCTTAAATTAACTCATTTAAATTCACAGCAGAAATGAACCGGACCCTCAGGAACCTGAGGTTTGAACATAAAATTACTCCAGTGGCTCAGTGCTCCTCAACCCCGAGAAGTGGCTGCACTGCACCCGTGTGAGTCCTGCCAAAGCCTCCAGCACATAAGCAGGTATCGTCAAACAGTAAAAACAAAATATAAGAAAACAGACGAAACTGGGAAGTTCAAGTAAGGCATATTTGGGGTAAATGTAACTCTCAGCACCCCAGCTAGGCTACCATTTTAGAAAAGCATTCCAGCATTCATACCACAGCCAAGGAGAGAAAAGCACATTCCTAAAGCTAAGCATATAGCAGGTATTTCTGTTTTTTCCTTTAACACAAACTTCATTGCAATCACCGGGAGATCCCCCAGTAATTTCAGACAGTCTGTATCAAGGTGCTTTTAACTGTTTTCTCCCTCCATTTCAGAGGGTATCTTTAGGAAAAAGGCATCATACAGCGTACATGCTAAGAGGTGGTGCAACTTGCTATTGAGGGTACGGACCAAAGAACCAGGGCTCCTACAGTCTCCTTTGAACTTTGCTACTGAGCACAGAAACGCCTCGCGTGCGCCCTACCCGTGCACCAGACAGGCAGCCTAACGCCCGCCGCAGCACGGCCGAGGGCAGCCCCGGCATGCACCGCTACGGCGGACTTCAGCTCGCTGGGTGCCAGGTGCTAGCTAGACCACAACGGGACACTCTCCTCAACAAAAATCATGCCACAAATGCATTTTGCATAAGGATGCTCTCCGCATTTCATAATTACCAATATTTCTTCTCTGACAGCGGTATTTTTATTCCATTTTCCCCAAGTTTTTCCCATAGACAAATAAGGTATCGTCAACGAAGCAACTTTACTATACTAAAACTTCCCTGTAACGCTGTGGGCTCCTCATTTGTCAGAGCAAAGAAAAAAAGACACAGCAACTCCCTCACAAGACACCCCAGCTGCGAGGGGCCGTGCCCCCGGGTGCCCGGAGCAGGGCCGTGCACCCAGGGCTGGCCACGCCGCTCCGGAGGCCGCACCACGGCCCAGCAGCCGCTGACGTCCGCCAGCCCCAGCCTCCGGGCCGAAGGTGGAAGCTGGCAGCCCGCGCCGCACGCGGGAGCGGCAAGCTTGCACATCCGCAGCCATCACACCACCTTGACCAAAGCGAGTCGGGAGTCTCGTGAGACTTTCCACCGGGCTAAGAACTTAAAGGATAAATGTACACCAGCGAGACGTGCTCACGTTTAATGGAAGCCTGCGAGAAATTCTACTGAAACCCTAGCTCACGCTGGTGTTAATTCGAGTAAATGAGATCGATCACTCATGCCTAACATAAGGACATCCTTTCGTATGCTGATGGACTGGACCATACTGCATAGATCCATTACTTTTTTTTTTTTTTTAAAAAAAAAAAAACGGTTTGCTAAATATCAGGGAATACGACTGACATTGATCTATAATATTATTGCACATTTCAATGCTGTTTTCCAACTTATTTCATTAGGACGCCAGTGGGTACACAGGAGTAACAACGCTGCTTGCCTTTTGCCGTGCACAAATAGTAGCTTTAATCTAATTGGAAAAACATGCATTCGATTTTGCTGGTGAGAGAAACTTTGAGTGCTCCCTAAGACTACGTACACAACCAGCTACCTTTCCACCTGGCATCGCTTCATCCAGACTTGTGGGCTTGGTGGGAACTTCAGTTTCCTGAGACACAAATATGGTCATTAGCACTTTGAAATACGGGTGCTGTGACCAAATCCGGTTGATTTCCAATATTAAAAAAAACTTTGTATAGTTTAATACTTCCCCCAATTACAATTCCTATTATCTCAATAACAGATGAACGTGTTAATAGCACAAGACACTCTTAGGTAAATATTTAATTAAGCTCCAGAAAAAGAAAGAAAATGTGTATCATTTACCTGACAGATCAGATCAACCATTCTATTAGGTTAATTAGGCATATTTTTAAAAATCATTTGTGTTATGTAACAGGCAATTAACTCTGTAGAGCCCTGATCCATTGCCTGTTAAAAATCAGTGGATATTATCCCATTGACTTTGATGGGCATCGTACCACCCTCAAGCACAGCTTCCAAAATCCATATTAAATCCATTAGAAAAATTAGCAAGAGAAACGCACATGCAGAGATGCTGACATCGGGCACATTTCTCAATATTTCTACACCTCCACTTCGTATTTCTTCACGTACCCTGGCACGCGTGCTGCGACCAGTGCAGAGCGGCCAGGCAAAACACAACCCCAAATGCCCCATTTCACCTGCAGGTACCCGGGGCTCCCTGTGCCCGTGCTGCTGCACACCTCACCAGCACCGCTCGTGCCGCCCCAGCCCCACCAGCTGCTGCAAACATAGTGAACTGAGACTAAAAGCAACAGGAACGGGTGCTAGGGGCCCCGGGAGCCGGGGCTGCCCCACGGGCACCCAACGCTGGTGCATGGGTGAAGCGGACAACAACGCACAGAGCAACGCCAGCAAAGTGCTCTGCGCGCTGCTCCACGGGCACTGCTCAGGGACCTCCGCCTTCATTAACAAGGAGGCATTATTCAGGCAGCTCCCTGTTAGAAACTAGTTAACATACCTTTTTTTTTTTTTTTTAATGTAAAAATCAGCTAATCTGAAAAAATACTTGCTGTCAAGACCCCTTACACTGGCTCACGGTCAGGGCTAGGAGCAAGATTTATGTGCCAGTAAAGCTTTTTGGGCTGCTATACTGTACATTTTTATTTACATTTTAAGAATATAGATGCTGTGGTCTCAGGGCACTTTAATGAGTCACCTAAGCAAACACTCCGGAGCTGTGTTTTGAAGCCACAATCCCTCCCTTGCACTGAGTGCCCAGGAGAGCAGCAGTGGGAGGGGGATCAACCTGCCCCCGCCACGGTGCCTCCTCTCAGCCACCTTTCTCAGGAAGCTTGATCCAGGCACACAGCCCGTAAAGACCTTGCTCCATCAGATGCCCAGTTCTTCCCAGCAGCACATGGAGATCCTGGCATCACAGCCAACTGATGAATGATCCCAGTTACGTGAGAGGAACCACTTCCTGGCTTACAGTTAAATATATGGTTTTGTGGAGAGCTGAATCCTGCCCAGTTGTCCTTTCTGGTGCACTTTGCTGTGTTATCCCCACCTCTCCCTTGAGCCAAAGTGCCAACGCCCAGAGGGCACCATCAGATCCTTAAAATGACCTGGGAACAACACATACCTCAGGGCTGGGTTGCTCCTTGTCATTTGCTTTGCTTTAATTTGAGCCCATATAATGCTCAAGTTCTTCCACCAAAGTTAAAAGTTCTGGACTCTGATCAGAAAATGACAAGCAACGGCTCTTGTGCCTTATCTTCAGGGGTCGCGTCTTAGCTTTCGACCAATTTTCTTTGTATTTAGACTTAAATGTGCAAACTACACTATATTACTCTGCAAAACATCAATGAGAAGGCTTAATTAAGTAACACTGACAGATAAATCCATTTCTTTCGCAGTAATCAAATCAAAGCAGGTTGACATAACACAGGAACTTAATACAGTTATTCCCTTGTAATTGGAAAAAGGCCCTTTACTTCTCATTAAAGCAATCTTCTGGGTATTGGCATAATAAGAAGGCTCAGGGCTTTAATACTGCCCTATAAAAGCCCCAAGATACAGACCCCTTAAGCAAACATGCCAGATTATCTAATTCCTTGATCACAGTGGAACATGTAGTTATTGTTTTAAACTACTAATTCTTTATCTCAGCTACAGTCAAAAAGAAGGAACTTGGTCTAAAACACGTATCATAGAGCCCTGTAAAAACATAAGCTGTAGCTGAGGAATAAGATGTATTTAAAAAAAAAAAAAAACACTAGCTCTTTACCTAGGAAAAGGAGAGCTTACTAGGATGAAAACTACTGTTCGACAAAGAACAAACAATAAAATATATTTTTACTGTATTTGTAAATCTGCTGAGAAATATTCTTTTTCCTGCTTTTTTTTTTTTTTTTTTTAAGTGAAATTGGCCAGACCATTCCTACTATTGCTGTATTTATCTCAGGGCTGCCTCCCACTGCCCCTACACTATCGTCATGCAGAAGGCAACAGTTGCCTGCAAGTCCTGCGAGAGGTGCAACTTCTCCTTGGCCGGTGATGCAGATTCGGAGTGTCAGCGGCGCAGGGTCAGTGCCTGTGTGATGGGCTGCTCTGCGCATGGAGCTCTCAACCGTTCCATTTGCCTGTGGCCATGAAGGGGTTATACAGTGGGGCAAAACACTGGAGCACTCGATAAACAGATGGACGTCTGCACCTTGCATGTGCGCTCCTTGTTTCTTTTTATCTTGGTTACAAGTATTCTTTCAGTGTGATCCAGTGAGCTATCAACAGGCCAACCCAGCTAACTTCCGTTCCCCTCTAAACAGCACTCAAATCAACACCACTTCTCCCTCTGCAGAAAAGAAAAAGTCTCAGTAATTGCCACCTAGTTAATCTAGCCTAGTTTACTAATAATTTAGCACAACAGATACTGCAAGAATATTTGCAAGACCCTAAACCTAATAAATTTCCAGCATTATGTACCCTGTGAGGACTGCCACTTAGGTAATTAGGACATTGAAGCCCTAATGCCACCGAAGTCTACGCAGAATTCTCCAGTGACTTATTCTCAGAACTTGGATTTATCCCAGAGTGCATAAACTTGAACGTGTATGTAATTTTCTCCAGAATCTGGCTCCTGTAACTTAACCTCACTTAATCACAAGCATTAGGTAATGTCACACTACAAAAAGCAAATCATCACAACCTGGGAAAAGCAAATTCTGCTGAACCTGGAAAAGATGCTCGATGCTGTAGGCTGCATTCAAACCTTACTACCTCTGGTAATGATCTGGCAAGAAGAGTTGCAATCTACACTGATTACACTCCTGCGTCGCACAGACACCGTCAGACAGTGCAGCGAGGGCACTAACACTTAGGGATGCAGGGAGAAATCCAGAGCACTGGTTTTGGTGCTGAAAGCTGCACTTACACAGAACATGCTCCAGAAAGCCTCCAGTCAAGCACCCACCTAACCCTAAAAGTACTTTTCAGCAGCCTGCAGAGTTCTGGCGGTTGGACCAAGGCTCCCCTGGCATGGAGCAGGTGTGGAGGGACGCCCTGCAGAGACCCCGACACCCTGCCTCCAGCACCGGCACTGAGAGATGCTCACGCTCCGCCCAGACCGCCTGCTGCTCCCCACCACTGAAGCACGCTCCGAATGTGCCCACGGACAGGACCAAGTTCAGCAGAAACACAGCAGGTACCATCACAGGCCACCAAAACCGCCGAGGTGGCTTTGCACGCTCCAGCGTGGCGGCCGTCGCGACAGCGACTGCTGTTACACCTGCGCCAGCACCCCTGCTCTAGAGGCTCACCAGCCTGACGGGTCGGTGTCTTTCAGTGGGCTGCGTGCTCAAGACCTCGGATGAATAAAGGTGCTTGCTATGCACCTCCCAGCTCCAGAAAAGGGAAGAACTTCATGTGTAGTTGATCTAAAGTGCAACTTACTGCTCAGTATGTGTAATTTCAAATTACTTTCAAAGCAGGCCCCTAGCTCTGACACTGTATAACTCTCTCAGGCCAATACCTTTTTTTTTTTCTTTTTTTTTTAAGTAAAGTGGCTGTGATGCATAAACTGGAAGCACAAAGAAAGGCTTCTCAACCTGGCAATGCCCAGCCCCTTGAACTTCCTTGGATAAAAGTTTCATTCCCTTGAGGAGTTCCCAAAGACAGACTTCAGGATTAGAAAATAAGTATTTTTTCTGGAAAGACACCCAAACATATAAAAAAGCCAAACTCCTCTTTGCAGGAATAAGCCAAACAGATATTTGGGAAATCATCCAAAACTACAGCAATAACACAGGACAATAAGTTAGATGACTTTGGAATACAATTCTGTTTGAGCCTACCACCACCTCCAATAGCACATTTGGGCACTTACATGAAATCCTAAAAACAAAAGCTAGGAAATTATATTCTCTTGCTCTGCCCTGGTAAACAGCAACACAGATATTACAGGCACTCTGCTCCCTGAAAGAGATTTGGAGGGGAAAAAGAAAAAAAAAAACGAAAACTGGGGACTAGCAAAAGTAACTATGAACTTGAGAACTGTTTCCTAAGAGGTGTCCTTTGAAAGATGATACATATAAAAAACAAGATGTAAAAGAAATACATACTGGATGCTCAAGTAGACAAAGCAACACTAGTCTAGCAACTAGGTGAGCTAACAGAAGAAAAAAGAGCACAGTGGTTGATCTTGTTAATTTTGTAGCAAATTTGATTACCCATGTTGATTTCTGCACCATTGACACCTACATGCTGCTTAACCAGGTGTCCCACACCAGCAAGCTTTCTGCTGGAGGAAGGGGAGTGGGAGGCTGTTTGCACCAGGAGAGCATTTCTGGTTCCCACCGTTGCTCTGAGCAGTATTTCAAGCAATTTTGTGGGAAAGTAGGCATTAAGCTAACACTGTACTCAAGCCGGTATTATTTTGAGGGAAACTGAAGATGCACATCAAAGCACACAGATCACCACCTCAGCTTTTCCACATAAAACCAGAGCGTGCTCACAATCTCCTGCAGTATTATACGATGCTTTCTACGGTGTGAAGGTGCTTCCCAGAGCAGTGCCAAGAGCCCAAGCTTCATTCCACCCTTTGGATGCTGTCATTCCTACTTCTGCCCACAAATGAAATAAACCCAACTACTACACTCCTGAGAGTAAATAAAGAGGGATGCATGCATATGTACAAATAGAGATTTTTTTTTTTAGACGCTCAAATAGGAGAGTGAGCTGAAATTCTACTTCCGTGGGAGTTTTATATTTGATTTCAGTTAAGTCTAAAACATCATCTTTGGTATTTTTGTTCACTGAATAAAGAATATTGCATAAATAAATATTGCATTCAAATAAAATTGAATAAAGAACGTTGCATATTTAAACAGCAACATCCAGAGAAGCAGCATCATCAAAACCATGACTTTTAATCAATGTCATAATACAGGTGCTGCATGAGAAGCCTGTACTCAGAGGTGTGTCTGTGAACAATCGGACCTTTATTTATCAGTTTCAGAGCAAGAAATACAGAATTATGTTTCTTTAACTTTTCTTTAACTTGGTGCTAGGCCATATATTCTTTTAAAGGAGCTGGATAAACCACATATCAAGCCAAAGACAATTCTTGAAAAATGGTAATTTCATGTACATAAGTGCAAAATAATATTTATTAATATAGTTACTTGTGTTTGTAGCTCAGAAATAGAATTGCATTATTATAATTCCAAAATACAACCTTGGAAAGTATTTTAACATACAAGAGCATAAAAATGCTTGAAATGACTTTTTATCCTTTGTGACTAACTAGAACATATAATTTCACAGATGCCAAGTGCTATGTTCTTGAATTTACCTATGACGCGAATGGGATTGGTTGTGGAAGACCAGAGCAAAACGAAAATCTCCTAAAAGCTCATTGGTGAACCCAAATTATTTAAGATTACTTCCCAAAGTCAAAAGACAATATACTGTACTCAAAATTAACACATTTGCTTAACCTCCCTTAAAATGGTGTAATGTTTGCATTGGGAAGAGATGCCAAGGAAAAGGGCGGTTCCTTCCCAGGGCTCATCCTGCCCATGCGGAGCGGGCGGCTTCCCAGACGCTGTGCTCAGGTCAGGCGTCTCTACCTCCGTGCAGAGGGAGCTGCACGCGCGGACAGCCTGCCATCCATCACGGGCCAGCGCGGGAGGCCTGGCAGTCCGCCCCGGCCTTGGGCCCTGTAAGCCTCCCAGCCTTCACAGCCTCCACACGCATTTCTCCCATCCGCGTGTGCTTGCGCAGAGGGCGGCGATTCGGGGAAGGATGATGGGAAGCCTAGGTTCTCCAGAAGACAACAGCTGAAGAGTGGATGAAAAGGCAACTGGAAGAAACCTAACAAGGCCTATAGACCTAGGCCACCAGAAGGACTGGTCTAGCAAGGGTTTCTGGTTCAGACTCATTTCATCTGTACCATCATAAAATCAGCTACTCTGATTTTATAAAATCATAACGAAAGATCAGTTGTTATACACTGATCTCCCCAGAAGGCAATCAGAGGGCAAAGAAAACACCAGAAGGACTGCAAAGGAAGATCTGGCAGTGAAGCTGCTACAGAAAATGGCACAGAAACATGGAAAAGGGTAACCATGCCAGCTAAGAGGAGCAGGAGTGACAGCTCAGGAGAACAGGAGGAGGTAGCCCACGCTTACTGGGGAAAGCATGTGGTATGAGCTGGTTCCCAAGAGGTCTCCAGCACTAAGGTCCTTGAAGAAAGCTGCTTGGATAAAAAAGTAAAGGCAATTGTTTTGTAGTCCATACCCTTTCCATTTATTTATATTTTTAGCATAGAGAATCAATGCTAGTTTTTTTTCCTAAAAATATGAAAAATATAAAAATACAATAAATATGCCCAAATATTGAATGTGTATGGCAAGTGGTGGTTTATTTGCAAAACATACATTTCATTTCTGAATTAAATCAGTCAGTATATCTTTACCTGCATCGGTAAACCCTTTTATATGCTAACCCTGAGAATTTCCCCAGAAGAGGCTGCCAACAGTGTTGATTTGCTAACATGATCTAAAATACATGGAATAGTAAATAGAGAGACAAACATCTTAAGATTTCCATTTTATCTTCAAGGAAGAAATAGTATATTAACCAACAGAAGTAATTTTAAGGGATTTAACAGTCAAAATATCTTCAAATCAGAAGGAAAAGGACCAAGATCTCTACACAAAAGAGAGACATTTTTGTACACATGCCATACTAATGTTGAATTAGCATTTCCCATTGTATGAATTACAGTTGTGTCAAAAATGAGAAGGGTGGGAAAAATCCTAAACTCTAATTATGATTATCATACTTAGACAAGTATGATAAACAGATACCTCGGGATTACTATTACCTCTTTGTGCTCTGAAGCACCTTACAAACAGTATGTCAGATACTGCTAATACAAATTAAGTTAGACAAACCCATTTTGTGGATTGAGACCTTTTCTGCTAAGTGTTTTATTTTCCAAAAGAATATTTTTTTTCCTCAGAGTATTATACCTTTTAAGAACTAAATAACAAATGAGCTGAACAGAAAATGACAAAGTACAGAAGAAGGATTAAAGACCAGTAGATGAAGGGAAGAATAAGTTGGTCACCTGGACATTTCATATGCTAAAGGACTGGCAAGTTTAAAATGCATATATCCACTGATGTCAACCTTTTTGAAGATTTTGAGCTAAATATCATCAGGACATGATAGAAAAAATAGGGAGGTGATCTAGAAGAAGGGCTGCATGAAGCTTGAAGATGACTGAAAAAGTCAAGGACTGACTTTATTGAGAGAAAGGAGTCGGGAGACAAAGTCACGAACAAAAGCACAGACTGAAGGGCCCAGAAACCGGTGAAGAAAACTTAAATACGACACGGGAAACAGCAGAGGATGTTGGCAGACTGCAGCACAGGATGGGGGAAGTTGCACAAAGCTCAGGCAACAGTTTGGGCTTGAGCAAGGGAAGAGGAGCACACAAATGGTGACTCCATGCACCTCCAGCATGCAGAAAGTTGCATGTAATTATCCTTTCCATGACAGCAATGTAAAGAAAGAACTGATTTGAAATGGGAAAATTCTACTACTTATTTGATAAACAATTTACTATTGGTTTGCTCAAGGGATTAGACACAAAGCTTTAGTTTTTTTTTTTTCTTCAAAGAAATAGGACCAGCTGCCAGATATATACAATACACTTCAATGGCTTCTGTTAAAGCCACAAATAATTGGAAAATTCATTTGAATCAGATGGTCATTTTGCTTTACGCCTGAATTTTCAAAGTCTATACAAATAGTCACAGACAGTCTGAGGCACCACTTGACAGCATTTGCTATAAAACATCAACAGTGTAAACAATCTAAACTGTTCTCAATCTTAATATTCATAACAAAGAACTGCATTATCCCGCCTTCAGATGAGGTCATAAAACCTCACATTGTGTTTTGCAGAGTTACATAAGCTATTTTCTAATACACATACGACAGACTTTCTGCCTGTAAGGACAGATGACTTTCACGTATCCATTCCATTCGTATTTGCATAACTCCAGCATTTAATCAGTTTCTATCAGATCTGTTGAAACTATAAGCAGACAGTATGAAAAAGTTTAAGGTACTAGTGTACAAAATGTCGTATGGCACTTTCCAGCTTATCAGGTTATCAAGGTTTGATTTTGTCCTGGTTTTGGATTGGTTTGGGGGTGGGGGTGCTGTGGGGGATTTAGGGTCCAAAGCAAAATGCATCTGATTTATTTTATCCTGAGAGGAGACATTAGTAGAAAAGTGTCCATTTCTCTGGACACTTTCAGTTATAAATTGAATGTGGTTTATAAACTCTGGCTATTCAATTTATATGTTCATATATAGTCTGTATTAATGTTAAAGTACTTTTTTCCTTTTTTTA
>VXAL01014920.1:2868-60163 GCA_013399475.1 Chauna torquata | reverse complement strand
ATTTTTTTTATTTATATTTATATTTTTATATTTAAGGGCAGATTTACTTAGACTCTCCTTGCATTACCAGATTATGAAGGTCTCAGTATGAAGCAAGCGGGCATTTCAATTCCAAACTAGCTATCAAAGCCAAAAGGTGATGGTGGAAGTTTGATTAAAACCTAAGGCAAGACCACTTCGGAAGATTGCTAACCAAGGGACAACCGTGAACCTCCTGGAGGGCTCATCAGAACCTCATTCTTCTCCATCTCCAACTTCTACAACACTTTCCCCCCCATCCCCGTCCATCTGCACCCGTCTCCTGTGGCAGCACCCGACACCCCTTGCAGCGGCCCAACCCCAATTCCAGCCCCGCACATCACCAGCCCCTCCGTGCCCACCAGGCGCATCTCCGAGCACCGCAGGCAAGTCAGAGATAAAAGTGCTCCGTTCCTCTAAGCATCATTGTCACTTGCACCATTTGTCATCTCTTGCAGATAACAATTCCCCCAACAATTAAACTGTACCTCATCCACGCATATCTGCCCACAAAGCTTCTCTCAAGATCTGCTTCCTAAGACTGGTGTCAAACACTTGCATGCTCATCTCAGCTATAGCGCACTGAGAAGGGCCAGTAACACCCAGAGTCGAAGGTTACCTTCCTGTTTTAACATTTGCTTTCTTCCCAATGCAGAGACAACTCTGCATTGAGTTTCTAGATAAATATTTTTTTGTTTTCTACATGTTTGTGTAGTCTATGAAAGTATGAGCTTTATATGGAATATCTGAATGCAGCTAGAACATTCTGATTCTCTGCAAGACACCCATGTGATAAAACATACTATAAACAAAACACATTTACATGTGGAAGAGAAAAATCATTGCAGAAATGCAACTTCAGTGCCCAAAGCCAAATGAATGATTTCATATTCAGCCATGTAAAATGATTTTTTTCAAGACACCAAGCCTGTGTCATTAGTCTGATATACAGATGAAACAAAAAGAGTTATGTATACTTATATAGTAACACTCCAAAATTGTGTTATATGAATGAGTAACTTCATGCTTCAGATATGAAGTGCCTTTTTTTTTTTTTTTTTCCCCTTCTCCAGCAGAGCAGTAATATCACGATGTGTGGTTTACTGGGCCATGAAATATTAGGCAAACCTGTGCTTCAGTAATTAAAGCTAGACAATTCCTAAGGCTTACATCCCTAACATTTATTACCTGCACAAGGACCCCAAACCCTTTTGACAGCACAAAGACCCGCACAGAGGACATGCGGGCAGTGACAGCTGCAAGTCTACAGAGAGCTCCGCGTACCATGTTTGGAAGTAAGACGTGGGTGAGACCAGCCAAGGTACCCAGCCTGTCCTCCACTGGAGAGCAGAGGATGTTTTCCTGCACTGTATGTGGTCCAGTATTGTCTTCTGTGACAATGTTGAAAACGTTGGATTTAATTTAGCTCTTAATGAAAAAAAAAACAGTATATGAAGAGTTTGATTTACAAGGAGTACCCCTCTCACAAATTGCTAAAATAAGCTGAATAATTGTAGGGAATAGCATTTAATAATTTGCTACACAGTTCCACTGCATTAGTAATCTCATTAACCACTGGCAGCACCGCTGCAATATATCACACCAATCTGGGGAGGGCACCAGGGTTCCCACAAAGCACAGAAAAAGAACAACCAGGTTAATGCCCTGCTCACATACATTAAGGAGATTATTTCATGGAATAAGTCAGTCCAATAATTTATAGCATCATTTAGACAACGTCACATTTAGCACACGGTAGTTACTTGCATGAAAAATGATATGCCCCAATTTGAGAAATGTGCTCCAAAACAGGTTCCTAAACTTGACGCAGGGGATTTTACTATGCAACGCTGTATTTAATGTGAAGAGACCCACTGCCTCCAGTGGAAACCTGGGGAAGAAGCTGGAAGCTGCGCATTTCAAAATTAGGTAATATGTTTAGGTGCTGAAATAGATCATTAAAAACTTAATCCAGGCACCCTCAGCTAAATCCAGGAACTTCTATAAAAAACAGGGTCCTGGCACCTAAATAGGACTGGATGAGATCTGGCAAAGAAGATCTCACTCCGGGACAACTTTATAGGAACTCTGACTGAACTTGAGACCCGATTCCGCAAACAGACCACGCAGCAAGATTTATGGTAAACGGGGCATTTTCCTACCTATTTTTGAGTGAGGAATAATAAAAGCTAATATTTGCTTTCAACTTGTGCAGTTTCACTTTGACCTAATCTGTCCGTAACTACTAAACTTTGGAGTTGACTAGTGGCTTTGAGGTTGTAAAAGCAAATAAATGAAAGTCATAATGGAAGCAGTCCAGAGGGCTTAATTCCTCTCTTCTGCCTGCACAAACTCAAGGCAGAATTGAGCCCTAAGCACCCTGTCAGAACCACCCGGGTGGTTTTCACCCCTCTACGCCGGCTGTGGAGACATCACCGCTTCGCAGCGCGGTGCTCGGCGTGGCAGAGCTGCAGCCGGGCCGGTGCCGGTGGCAGGAGCCGTCCCCGCGGGACTGTGCAGCTGGCAGCGCGGAGCTGCAGCAGGGCTGTGCCCGCCCCGAGCCCGCCAGCCCGCTCCCATCAGCTGCCCCTCGGCTGCTTTCCTCTCCTCTCCTCTCCCACTCCTGCAGCTCCCCCTCCGCGGGGTCACCGCGTCTCCAGCAGGACCTCTGCCACGTGATGCAAGGGGTGAAGGCTGGCTTGTGTCGCTATGAAGAAAAAAACACTGAAAAAATGCAAACTTTTTTCCGCTTTCGGGTGGGGAATAAATTCAGTGATCACTAGTTCGCTTCGAGCGGATGGCTCAGAATCGCGAATGCATCTGCTAGAGCTGTTTCTGTATACACTTCAATATGATGCTGTTATCTAAACCAGATTTTTACAGACCACACCAGCAGCTGGGTTTTGTACCTCTCTGGCCAGTACATGACTGGTTAATTCCCAATATTTATGTTTCTTGGAAACAAAGATTAGCGAGGAATGTGTAACTGGAAAAGGCTGAGGTAAAAAAAAGGAAAAAACAAAAAAACAACCTCCACCAGTCCAGATCATCCAACTGGCTGCTGCAAAAGTCACAAATTATACCGACAGCAGCAAACAAATGATACTGTCCTGACTGCAAACCATGCAAATCTGATGAAAGGGAAATCAAATGTAGACAGAAGAAAAATATCTAATGAAACTAAAGGACATTTTCTGCTACACTTGTAGTCTTTGGAGAACAGCGCTTTAATTTAAGTGTACTTTCGAATGACTTCATCTATATGAAAATTACATTAAAACCGCCCTAGATGTATTTGCATTTAAAGTGTATTATGACAGCCTGTAGCAAACACTTTCTATTTACTGGACACTTGCTATCGTAAGACAATCCGTATGTTTCTGGACAAAGAATATGAACTGACAAGGGAAAAATCTACCAGAAATCAATTTTACAGAAATTTTAAGTGATCTATTGCACTGTAGCATGAAAGGATTTTCAAGGCAAGGTGAGTGAGTTTATTATAGTTTCAAGGCTACACTGTGACTTCACCTGACTTAATCCGCTCAGTTTCAGGCAGCCTTTGGTGGTAAAGGCACACCACTGGTTCGACTGGGAAGAGGTCAGTGATGGCAAGCCACTGGCACTCGTGCCACCAGTGGTGCTGGTACAGACTTGGGCTTGTAACAACCACCACCATCCAAAAAGCTTCTTAAAATGCATTTGACTTCAGCCAAATCTGGAAATTGGAACAGGATTAACTTGATGGCCAGGAAGGGGTTCTGGATATTTAGGTATCTGAGCAAACTGCCTACATGTGGTTATATTTTCTTTCCAGACTTTCAGACTTGAATTTGCAAGGAGAGAAGGGAGGGGATGGAGACACCTCAGTCCCACGTGTGCCCTCTTTCGGCTTGCCATCAGCACAGATTTCAGACTGAGCCTCCTATTTTGCAGCTCTCTGCAGCTCTCAAAGTTGGAAACACGACCCCCAAAATCCACTCTTTGCATGCCCACTTATTTCAGTGTCCTGGATGCAGGAGTTCCTCACTACAGCAGATGCAGGCACACCTGGCGTGCACCAAAGAAGAACCACTCGTTCTCACACTCAGACCCGCACACTTGGCCAAGTCTGGGGCAGAGCTGGACCAGCCAGCTGCGGGACTCGGGGACACGTCCCAGCCACGCGCGGGGCTGCTGCTGCGGGCAGCTGTTCTCCCCCGCGCTGCTCCATGCTCGCGTCAAGGAAGAGCACAAAACACGGTGTGTTCACTCCCAATAGTTTTCTGAGATTTTTGCAGAATTTGTAATACTACTAAAAACATAAAACACTAATTCTCTCCCCAAAATTTCCATGAAAGCTCTTCTAGGCTTCCTTGAACTTTGAGGGAATGGCTCCTACCCTTCCTCATGCACTTGTGTTAAAGCTGCTCACACCCCCTTACATAAAAGTCATAGAGAACCAGTAAAAACACAGACACGTTATTAACGTGGGTTTCAAGCACCAGACATTAAAAAGACTGAACAAAAGCATTCCCTCATTGGTCAAGAATCACTTCTCCTCTGTTTTATTGTTACATTCTCATGCAGTAGGCTAGACTTTGGGCTGAAAAACCCTCCTTTCTAAAATATGTGCTCGAGTCCAACCAAAAGTTGAGGCAGGAATTAGGTCATATTACATATTGCTGAACCCAAATAGCTTAACTCATGATTGGTGAAAATGAGACTTCCTTTCTTTGATTTCTATTTTCTTTAGTTTGCATGGTGCATTAAGCTCAGCTCATGATTGTTGTTTTTGTTTTTTCCTTCTGCAAGCAAAAGTTAGAAATTTCCTTTTGGTTAAGAAGAAAAAAAACAAATGCTGAGATAATTGCATAATTTTTGCCCTGGCCCAATCTCATGGTGCAATGTCAAATTGGCAACACTGCATAGGAGGATCATAATGCTCTGCTGACTTAAACCATTATTCTCTTTCCACTGTTTGTACCTTTTCAGGTCCAGACCACTCATAATTAGGCACTTCATGAACACAAAATTCCAGGTAACTGTGCCATGTGTATAAGGCACCTCCTCACAGAATATCTCTAGTGAGATTTACATCTTTCGTCTAAAATCTTAACGTACATTACACACAGAACAAAACATGAGAAGATCCACTAACAAAACATGCATCTGTTTAAAGGCTTTAAAGCTCACTCCCCTGCTGCAAGAGTTATTTTAAACACGTTTCCTGCAATATCACAGCGTCAGGTCAGTTTTAAACCAACTGTAACAGTTTCAACTCACCAGCAGGCCTCCCAGTTAAACTGAAACACCTAACTTTATAATGGAAAAGAAAATGCCTGTGCAGTCATATGCTCTCTTCAAAAGCCAAGATAAGTAACATAGGTACATTATTCATCAACTGAGCACATTTGGGGAGAAAAATACAAGAAAAGGAGCAAAGGACTATGTTTCATGCCATTTTCACTGCTCAATATTTACACAAGGAAAAGTCTATTTGTTTTCAACTCTGCCACTAATTACTGGTGATGCATTCTGATTTGGGCACTACATAGCAGAAATAAGCACCTTTTGCTCATTCCAAGCTGTCTAGAATCAACCACGTATTACATACACGCTTGGAGTTTGGTCGGGTACTTTAAAACAGGCGATCAGGGAGGAACAGCAACTCAAACACTGCGTTGCTGCCACATCATCACTGTAACCGAGACCTCCCTGCTGCCATACAGTAAGTCTTTCTCCAGAAAATGAATACAATGCACTTTGCAACACCCAGACGAGGGAATAGTATAAACAGGTTATGATGACAACTGAATCGGATGTGTAATGCTTTAAGTGTCTACTAATTCTGCATTGTAATAGAAAAGCTTAAAAAAAGCATGACATCCACATGAATGCCAAATTAATTCATTATGATCAGTGCTACCACAATGAACACCAAATTAATTCATCACTGTAGAATAAACAAAGCACTACCCACTTGTTATACTTACCGGCGAAAAACAAAGGGATGACTGTCCTCACTGAATACAACGTAGGAGGTCACAGGTACCGCTGACTTGCCCACTCACAAGGACTCTTGCACATGGACGCAGCTTTCACCCACCTGCCCGGTACACAGGGCTGGTTTTACACAGACTATGAGCGTGCTCAACCTCAGCCAGCTGAGGAGTCTGCTGCCTCCAGCACACCGCATGCATTAGTTTCCCTGGTATACAAGGAACCACCAATGAAGCTTCCTTTCTTCAAACCAGGTCATTTCATGAATTCTCAAGGCCTTCTGTTCTTTTTACAGGATAATACTGAATACCAGATAAATTTGCTCAAATTCCTCAGTCTTCAATATCTGTCCTATATAGCTTCTGATATTAAATATGTTAAGACTATTAGAAGGGTCTTTTCACTGGACTCTCAAGGCAACATAAGTCAACTGTATTTGATAAAATTCAAGTTTGAGAAATAATTTCGCACTTTTGGAAAACTTCCACTCCTCCAGGAACAGCTGAGGCATGACTGCAAGCCTTGAAGCTTTTGCCAGGGATAACTTACATAATGGCAGCATTTGATTTTGAACTGAAAGATCACTGAGAGAGGGGCTCTTGAAGCCTTCTTTATCTCCTACCTTCTGAGACTTTGCCCTTTGCTCAGGCAGCATCTGCTATTTTTCAGCCTGACCATATGCTCATAGGAAACTTACAGGGCTTCAAGTCTCTCACTGTTCCAGAGAAGGCCACTATTCCTTTGCAAGGGAACTCATTAAAAAAAAATAAAAAAGCCACCTGTAAGGGAAGGATGGAAACCGTTTCAGCATCTGGTCCTCCTTGCTGGACTTGAGGCCCAGCTGCCTACACGAAGTGAAACCACTCCTACCAATGTTATGGAAAGCAGCGGCTCCGGCAGGGAAAGGTGCCAAAAGGAGAAGTTCCAGCGTGTTGCTGGAAATCCTGCCTTTAGATCATCATTCAAGTCTTCTGTCTAAATTACAAGGACTTTGGAGAATGCTGCTCAGAATTAAACCTGTGAAGGAGTCCATAGCTTTCTGAAAGTTGTTTTTAGCAAATTCTGTACTCTTTCATTACTTTTTTCCACCATTAAGAAAGCATCCTTAAAGAACTACAGTATCCTTTGAAACGAAGTTACAGCATTAAAAACTGCAGAAATGTGAAACTGAATAAACTGTGTCCCTCCATCAAGGATAGATTCAGCAATGTCTTGGTGGAGCAAGCTATACCACTCCGATAAAACACTTTTTGCTGTTATATTCCTTAACACTACAGAGTGAAAAACAACCACAACCTCAAGAGATGGAAATTTTACACCCACCATGTCTGGATGTGAGTTCCTCTTAGGACATCCTGCCTCCCTCTAAACTACTGAATTTGTTAATAGATGGGTTTTTCCAGCAGAATTTAGGGGAGAATTTTTATCTGTCCCCCTCCTCTCTCCCTTCGTCCCTTTATAGCATTTTGCTAAGTTGGAGAGCAAGAATCCAGACATCGCTTCCAAAGCAAACCTGGATATCTTTAATGGCGGCAATGCCAGCTAAGCTTCTCATCTTAGAAGAACTGATTTAAAAACCAGAGCATTATGTCCTTTAGGAGGATCCAAAGATTATTTTCAGAAGTGCTGATACCAAGCAGACGTTCGTTGAAAAGACCATTGCAACGGAATGGAGTGCTAGTTCATTTCAGCACATCCTGTTTACAGCCTGTGCTACTTTCTAAGTCATTCAACCATGACAATTGTTGTCCTTCTGAATATGTTAATTGTGATATTTTTATACAGCTCCAGAACATATTTACAGACCACAACAGACTTTCAACAACAATGAAACTTGTAAGCAGTAAATATAGGACAATCATCCAAAAACAACCAGCTATCCTTCAACACATCTTGGCATTTGGGACACCATCACCATTCAAAACATATGTTAGAGAAAGCTTTACAGCACAAACCAAGCGAGGTGGCTCTCTCCCTCGTGCTTTCAGCTCCGTCGCAGTTTCGGGACCTGCCACACCCCTCTGGCGACAGCGTCCAGCCGCTCATGCCAGGGGGTTCTCTGCTCGCTGCCCATCCGCCGGGGCAAGGGCAATGGGTGGGAACCTACTGAAGGGTCTCCATCAGCAGCAACCCAACTCACAGCTGCCCGAGCGCCAGGAGACCAGCCTGCGCAAGAGCCTAAACCCACCATCTTGTTCCCCCTTCGACATTTTACCTTAAAATTCAGGGCCCCTCTTCCACCGACATGTTGGCAGCACTTTAGGGTATTTCCGACTGTGACAAACCCACATACAAAATCAGAGCCGCAGACAGAGGCACAATATATTTTAATTATACATGTTTACTTTAGAAGAAAGTAAACAAAGATCAGTTTAATGAAAAGAGACTAACATAATGGAAGCAGCTGGAATATATATATTTTTTGACCCAAATTGCTATTTCTTCCATTATTTAAAGTTACTTGTGTCCCCAAATACAGCATTTTTTACATTTGATGTAAATCTAAACCTATTTTTTGTATGCTAAACACAGGTACAAATGCAGTATTAAATACTGCCTAAAACCCTGAAGTGTTATGAAGTCGGTATATTTTCCCCATTTAATTTATTCAAGGTTTCTCTTTAAAAAAAATCGCTATAAATTTTCAGCTCTAGTGGCAAAAGGTTTATTGGTCTTTGTACTTCATTAAAGGTTTTTTATAAAGTCATGTTTGTTCTTTTGAGTAGCAAATAAAACTACTGAAAAGGGCAGGTTGGTTTTTAAGAGACAGATATGACCTAAAGGGAACACATTTTACTGTAGTGAAATAAACTGAGGAAACAGTTTGCAGATTAAAAACCCCTTAAAAGGAAGCATCATCTTTGGAAAAAAAGTCTTTGCTGAGGAAAACAGCTGGAAACAGGAAGCTTTTGTGCTTTCATCCTGGCTGCTTTGATACCACCGCATCCCCATATCATAAAAAGGCAAAGTGAATGATGTCAGCTGCATCTTATTTCAACTGTGCAGGAGGGGTGGGGGTTGCTTTGTGGACTGTAAGACTATCCATGAATTCACAAATATGCACATGCACACGTATGTACATACACACGCACATTTATATACACTTAGTCTTCCTTTGAAAAATTAATTGATTAAACAGGGAAAATGAATGCGGGTTCATTATCTCTTCCAAACCAGAGAACAGCACCTTGTACGCTCCTGCTCTGAAATCTCAACACTGCTCTGATTTTTCTGGAGAGACGACTCATTTGGTGTTGCTTCTCCCATGTTGGTCTGATGGTGCGTACACGCCTCTAAGCGCCTCTGAATTCAGATTAAATGACACTGGGTGTTTTTCAAACAGTATCTTTTTTAACTCAAAATTGCAAGCTGTCCTTTTCCTGAGTGATGCTACCAGCTTCTTAATTTTAGGATTTCTTGGCTGCACTGTTTCAAGTAATCTTCTCACCAGCAGCCACTGAGAAGCTGTTTTTATGGTGTTCTCCTGTATGCCTCATTTCCAGACTAGCTCTGCAAACTGTGTTATTCATACAGGACAAGTAAAACATGGCAGGAAAATATGACAAGAAGCCTTCCAAATCTGCTCTAAGCTTGGGCAAGGCAGCAGAACTTTCTTACTCTTTCCAGGCAACTAACCAAGCATATTCTTCTCTCTTAATTTTTTAATACTTTCCTGTATAATAGTGTTTCGATACTCTGCATGACATTTCATAAGAAAACAAGAGGTATATACACAAGGACTGGCAACCTTCAATTTGAAAGTTTCCATTAATGGAATTAATCATGTTTACACAACTTCCCGCTGTTAAACTTATTTCATATCCTCATATCTTTCATCCAAGCTATTTCCCCTACCAAGAAAAGAACAAAAACTTCCCCAAGGGCACGGGATCTAGTCAATTGTTAGCAGTAAATGCTCTCTCCTGCTGTCTCTTTGTCAGCCTACTTCAGACTCTCCTGGCTGCAGTGAGCGAAGGTTGCTGCTGCTTCACTGACTACCTCTCTCTAATTTTGTGGCCAGTTTCTTCCATTCTGAGCCAGACCGCAGCTCGATCACTGGTCAGAGGTGGCTCTCCCCCCACAGGGGCAGCAGCACAGTGAATTGATGTCTACGGTGTCTGTTTCTCAGCCTCCCACAGGGCTCAAAAAGGGGGACAATTCTCCAACTGGAGTCTTTACACCTTTCACCCTGGGACACTCCGGGAAGGCCAGGAGCATCCAAAGAAGAAATGCAATTGCTTCTCCACAGGCTTAGGAAATGAGCTCAGAAAATAGCACTAAGCCACATGAGAAACTCTTCTCCCTTTCTATACCTCTACAGTTCTAGTGCAGGACATGTCACCCTAATGCCAGAAACGGGCAGGACAGCAGCGTTCATATGTGAATTCCCACAAGGCGAAATACCAGCTTTCTGAAGCGCAAAAGCACTAGGACCTTGAGTTCTGTTTTTGGCTCACTACCTATGTACCATATACACACTTAAATAATCAAAGAACATACAGATTTATGTGTAAGCATACAAAAATGCACGCAGAGAAAGACTAAGGCAATCCAGGTGATAAAACGCAACTTTGCGTATGTTGCATAACAAGTCTACTTTACGAGCAATGAGTTTTCAGTATTCTCCCCTAAGAACAAGCAATTATGAAGGTGAAGAAAGGTAACGGCTTTAAAGCAACACACTAATCCCAATATTAGTGCCTTGGAAAGGGAAAACTGCCAGGAATTTGGAGTAATGCCCAGTTATCTGTCTTACCTTCAGTAATAAAACTGTGCTATAAACATGAAGATATCAGGATACACACTAACCCTGTTCAGGTGTCTTTTTTTTTTTTAAACTGTTCTTCATAACAAGTGATAATCTACTTGTTCTAAAGAAAACCATAGATACTCATCAACATGCCAGCATGAAGCCTTTTATTTAGTATATAAGTTTTAGAAGCCTAGTTTACTTGCCTCCTGTGAATGACTGTTTAAGTCTTGAATCACTTCAGCTACTGAAATAAAAAAAACACTGCAAGAAAACCCAAAACAGTGCTGGAACAGGCAATAGCTGACTCTGCACCGAGAGAGCGATTTCAGGCCACGAGCCGTGTCTGACGAGATCTGTCACCATCCACACAACCTGGGGACTGCTCGGGCCCCCCTTAGCACCGTGGCTGGCCGCAGAAGGTGGCACTGGGCTGTCCTCAGCCCTCTCCCAGGAGGAAGGGGTGATGTCTCCCTGCCCCAGGGGCACGGGACCAGGTCTGGTGGCAGCTCGGTACTGGCTGTCCCGCTGGTCGTGCCGCCGCCGCGTGGAAGCACAGTGCGACATTTGGTGTCCAGATCTAGTCTGAGCCTGGAAATAACACATTGTCCTGGAGATGTTAGATGTTACAGCCTGAGAGCCTGCACTCTGCGTGGGTCATGCTAAAGAGTGCGGAGAGAAGAGCAAAACAGCCACTCAGTACAAATAGGGAGAGAGAAAATAAAAGAAATAAAGATTAAAAAGCAAAGTAAAGAAATACATTTTAAAAAATAAATAAAACTAAGGAGAAAGTGTCATTCACAGAGTCAAAAGGGAACTTTTAAACTCAGCACGTGCTCTGCACAGCGCTCCTCCTCTCTGCCCGCGCTCGGTGCTTGCCGATGCTACCGTCAGCAGCGGCTACGGCAGCCACCCTGGGAGCCTCGCGGGGCCCGGGAAGGCACAGCCGTGGCACTGGCGGTCGGAAGAGGCTCCAGGGGAGCAGGACAGGGCCCGAGGCTGGGTCAGGTCAGACAGCACCCTGCCTGGAGGGGGTCACACAGCTGGCCTCAGCCCCACAGGCCGCCTGCTGCAGTCACCCCTGGCTGCCTGCCGGGACTGGGGGACTTCGGTGTCACCACCACCTTAAGTGCTCTTTAAGCAGCTGTACCTGTTGTCCAATGGAAGCTTTTAATGAAATTTTACACATCCTTCCAAACCGTGTACCATCCTGCACACTGCAAGTGATGCAGAAAGGAGTTTGGATCAGCTTGCATCAGGAAACACTGCCACTGACCAAATATAACTTCCATTACTTTTGAACACAGGAAAAGGTTTCAGCAAACACCTACAGATAGCCATAAAAACTCAGCGACAGAGTTTGCACTACGGTCCTTGGGTGACCTAGGAAATGCATTTATATGTTAAGGATGTCAGTAAGGATGCGCTGGCATCTTCTGCACAGGGGGGATCTAATACCTGAGAATCTCTTCCTTCAGTTTTAGAAGCACTGGTGCCAGTGCTCCTCCCTTCCAGCATGATCAGTGGATTCAGACTTTCAGCCCTGCTGATTTTCTGTAGCTCACAAACACTTATTTTACAGAGAATCTGCCGCTGCCTTTTCATTTCACTCAATACCCTATGTTATGGTTAATCAAATGTAGCAGTAGAGACAGTCCCCAGCACATGGACCAAGCTTCTCCCTCACCACCGACCCTACCTGGAAGATGAGGAGCTCTCAGGGTACCATATTTCACATGGAGCTTCCTATTCAGTGCTTGTAGAGCTCTCCACACACATCAGATGCAGTACTTGCACTTATTAATCTGGGAGATACCATAGCTGATGTATTGCAACATGAAAAATATATGAAAAACACTGACGAGCTTCAGATGCTTGTTTTCTCTATGTGCCCAAGCTATCATTCAATAGCTGTAAATAAAATTACAGCAGCAGTTTGTTTATAAGCAACATCACAATTGGAACAATAACAGACTAGTAACAAAAACAACAAAAATAAAATATGAGTCAACTTGTTCCTTGCCAGACTGAGGTCTCAAGATGGGCTTGTTCAGTCCCTTGGGAATCCCAGTGCTATAAGCACAATAACAGCAGGACATGCCTCATTTCCTTCAACTGCTCAACATGGCTCTCTCTGAGATGTTTGTAAACTTCCTTCCTCTACGCATCAGGCTGTCAAACTGTCGTCAGTTCTTGGGACTAATAATATCCTGTTGATGTCTGCACAGATCAACTTCTTAAAAAAAATAATAATGTATGTGCCTTTGTGCACATGCATGCCAGTTAAAAGAACAATCCAGCGACAGACCCACATAACTCGCTTGAGCTGATCAGCTCTGAGGATCAAGCCTGACGAGAGCTGGAAATAGCAGTGGACTTGTAACTTCATGATGGAGAACGTACACGGCTCCTAAGGAAACCAGCTCAGTCCTAGTATACACTTGGTCCATACGAGGGAAGAATATTGACCAATTGTACCTCCTAGGCGGACATTCAGAAACTGAGGTTGGTTTCTTGCATCAGAAACCTTCAGAACCTCAGGCTAAGCAGTGCCAGAGGAGTTCCTCTAGGATGGGAAATCAGCTCCAGCTCCCCAGAAGCAAGGCTGGATTTTACAGCTTCAGCTGACTCTGGGCTTGAGAGGAAGTTCACACACACCATAACTCAAAGCCAAACAAAAGCCATTGTGTAGGGAGAAGCACTAAGGAGAACTAATATGTTTTAGATTAATTGTTAAAACACTGAGGCAGAACTAGAAGGATTGGCGTATGAGGGGGGAAAAAATGTTTACTGGAAAAATGAAATCGATAGTATCCTATTACTCCCTCAACTTAGGGGAATTACAACCTCCTCACCCCAGCCCCCATACCAAACAACAGAAAATATTTTCATTCTCCCCTCTTTGGGAAAGTGGGTCTGATTGATTTTATTTATACAAGAATTAATCAAGACTGGCTTCAAGAATAATGTGAGCCTGCTTGCTCAATCTCTCTGAAAACTACATATTTCAGTGTTTACATAGGGAATTAGGCATCCACATAGATGTCAGCATCTTTATGCTAAATAACTTGTCTGCAACCACATAATAGATGTGCATGGTAAGATGCAACAAAGTATTTAAGATCCTAAATCTTGCATCTCAGCACCTTCATTGCCTACGAGCAGATCCTCGCGCTGGACCTGCCTGGCGCCCAGGCAGAGGAGAGCCACAAAGCCTCCGCACCCAGCAGCATTTGGCGAACACCATCAAGCGTGCGCCCACCCCGAAACAACAACTGTGCATGAGACCAAATGCTGGCCCCTCAAAAGGCATTTCGGCTCTGCCACCCAGGAGAGCGGTCCCAGAGCGGGGCTGCTCCCTGGAGGCAACAGAAGGGGAGCCCCAGCCCCTTCACCAGCCCCGCACTCCAGCATGAAGCGTTCACGGCCAGACACCACAACGCTTGCTCACTCAAACACAAACAAAAGCCTTAAGAATGAGCCCAGCTATTCACCTACTAATCCCGCAGGCAAGAAAGAAAAAAACGACAGGAAAGTTCTCGCACTGTTAGAATACATTCAAACACAAAAGCCAGAGAGAAGAAATAACCAGACATTCAGAGAGCAACAAGAGAGTCTGGGGTGTGAAGTTTTGCATGTTTATAGGCATATTCCTCCTGTTCTGCAACCCCCCTTCCTCCTCCCGTGTATTATTCATAATTCCGGGACGAATACGTTCTAATCAGAAGGGCAAGTGTGAGAGGAGGAGAGCTGACATACCAAGGGCAGCGCGGGGAGAGCAGCTGGGGAGGGAGCTCGCCAACAGACAAGAGCATCCTGGTCACTCCAGCGCTCTCATGGGGTCACCCACCCAAACCCGCCCCACGCACCCGCCAGCCGCGGTAACAGCGCGCAGACCTTCCAGCTTTCATCCAAGTCTCCCCCACAAAACAAGAGGCTTTGTACTGAAGAGTAACGAAAGAGGTGGAAGTGGTGTGGGCTCCAAATGTAAATAAAGATGCAGGTGTTTTCAGTTTTTCCTATCATTTATAAAAAGAAACACCAGTGAACCTTAAGTTCTATGAATTTTACATTACAATAGGCCTTTCATATTTTGTATTATAAAAATTTGCAAACTTGCAAAGTAAATTAATGATTCAGTAAAAATCTAAGCCCAGTATAATCTAAAATGAGCAAGTTTTGCAGCAGAGAGCAGAAAATGCAGCCATTAGTTTGCTGTGGCAACATTTATTTTTTATAGGAAATCTGTATAATGGAAAACACACACAACCTCTTGGAATTTTCCTATAAATATCTAAGTACTCCCAAATCACCGAGCAGAATGCAAATACACTCCTCTTTTACTTCTTTCAGGAAATTCTCAATGACTTCCTGTCATAAAGTCCAATAATCACTGTCTCTTCTGTAATGTTTTATAATTGCTTTGCCGCTAATGTGTGTCTCAACTTTCTTTCTAGGATTAACTAAAAAGTCTTTTCTTTCCATCCATAACTAGTCTGCGCCTTTTAACTAACACTTCAGTAGGAAGAGTTCCATTTGCTATTTTCCCAGGGGATTTCACGTTATTTTATTTTACCATCATTAAGCGTATTCAAGTTTAGTCTCATCTAAGGAGATTTATACAGGTATCGTATTTTCATTATTCACAAAAGTAAATCCATAGATGTGCGTGTAAAAAATATAGCCCCCTCTCAGCCTTCGTGACCTGCTTCTGCTCGAACACAAGCTGGCTGGGAGCGCAGGGCACGGCACCTGGCCGCAGGAATACTTCCCCTCCTGCACCTCCGCCTCGGTACCACCGCAGTTCCCAGGCGCCCTTCCCGTACTTCCCTCCTTTACATCCACTTCAGGTACGCCTACGATTCCCAGGATTCTTTCCCATAAAAACTGGCTCCTTACCCTGCCCCACCTCTCGACCATGTACCGTATGCTATTTATTCAGATGTGCTTATTACACCTCTTGATTTTTATAGGTTATTTTGAAAGTTAGCAGAAGCCTCTCTAAATACATGCATGAGGCTATTGTTCGTTTATCGTCCGTATCCCCGGATGGCAGATGAGGAAGTGCAAAGCATTGTTTTTGATATTTAAAATGAAGCAATCGCTCACCACTCCCTAATAATTCCTTTCCTGGTTTTCAGTATTGTGGCTCAACATTGGACTTTGCCCCTGCCCTGTCCTCACTGCACTTTGTGAAGCATACTACAAAATTTGCTTCTATTGCCGTAAATAAGCTATCAACTCTCACGAGTTTTTGGGGGGTTTCACATGGAGGGTGAATTGCAGAGGTCATTTTTACTGACCTGTAGTAAGTGCGCACCTGTATGGAAGAATAATCTATTTACTCCCACTTTACTACCAATGCATTCTGCAACTCACGAGGTGCAGAGATCTTGCAGAAGGGGACCAGAATTGGGGAATATACCTCTTTTAGGTTGTCCTCTAATAAGCTATCTATGGATTTTTTTTTTCTAAACACAACTGCTGTCTTGCAGCTCATTTTAATGTTAAGTATCATTAAACTAGCTGACAACAGCCAACACTGGACACAGACGGCCTGCTGGGGTGGGACAGCACCATGCAGAGCTGGAAGCAGGCAGCCCCTTGGCAGGAGCCCAGCCTCGCCCCCCCGCCCACTCCCACGGGTGACAGCGAGTGACCAGGGCACTGACGAGCCCAGCAGCGCCTGCGGCCACGCTCCGGGAGCTCCAGGCAAGGCCCTCCCGCCGGCCCAGTCCCCAAAAACCAAGAGCCATCACCAGGCATTTGCAAGCCAAATCCAATCTTGCACAGACACCAGGAATTTGTAAACTTTACTCCATGTAGGTTTGATCAAAATAAAAAATGAACCATTGCCTTCTTTACACTTGTGATATTCCAGACCAACCTAGCCCGTAATTTCCCTTGCCAGCTCAATTTACAGATGTTGCATAGACCAGTAGAGAAGGTGATGGATGTTGCATATTTATAAAGTACTTTAAATCAATTTTCAAAGGTTCAGGTCCCCTCCTGTTCCTTTAGCTGAAGGTGCTGCCACAGCACCCTGCAAACAGCAGAGGCAGGGGCTGCCCCCGCGGGCATCGCGCCCGCCAGCCGTGCCCCTTGTCTGGGTGACTCGTTCTGCACGTGTTTGGGGGTCAGGGCTGAAGAAACTGCTTTCTTACTCCTGGGTTGGGCTTATTGGGAGGGGTGTACATTTGCACTTGCTGAAAGACATTTTTATTTATTACACGCAGAGTCTGCGGTGACCTTAACTCGTCACTCGCTTGCCTTTAAGAGTGCAGGGTTTGTAACGGGACTGGTAAGTATGTGGTTGTCACTGGACACCGCCATTGGAAATTCACTGAATAAGGAAAGATAGAACAGATCTAATCTACACTCTTCCTAATGGACTTCCTGTAAATTCTCCCCAATTAATATATTTATGCATTTTCCAGATACGCTTGCACAGGCACACAAATGGCAATGCCAAAAAAGCACTAAGCTCTGCTGTTGTGTCGCACATTTCAAGCCATGACCTGCGGGGAAAGACACGAAAACCTTGTGCTGAGCTCAACCGAAATCCCCACCTTCAGATCTTCTCCTTACTTTACACGCAGCTTTGCATGTTCTCCTGTGGTGAAACAGCAATTCCTGAAAGACTACAACCTCCTGCGCCTGTCGTGGCTGGGATGAACAACAAAATACTTTTAGCCACTATTGAGAACAAGTCTAGGGAAAAACATGTTGTTTTGGTCACATTAAAAATAATGGCAACCACTACTGTGCTTACAGAATGGGCAAAGACACAAAATTTGACCGCTCGCTGTAGGGGGCTGTGATTCAGGGATTTACATAAAACTTTGCACATAGCAAACCCTATGCGTGTAAACAACAAAAAAAAAAATGCATGAATCACATTCTCCCATATAAAGAAATTAAATTCAGGGTGCCTTGCTCACATACACCAGTACTACACATCTGAACACATGTGCAAGCATTAAAAGCAAGGATTTTTCTGTAATACAGACAAACCACTTGCAAGGAGCTCCTCTTAGCTGTTAATTGCCCATGCAAAATAATTGGGTAACAAGTCTGGGCACACTACTCACATTGGCAGATCATTACAGATTTCTCGATAGTCTAATAAAGTACTTTTCAAATGCAGACAATTTGTGCAAATTGATCAGAGTACAAATATAGTTCCTCTTGTCCTTCTTGTTCCATATATTTCCTTACAGTTAACTAATTAGTGAGCCTACCTCTTCTATAAAGAGAAACTCTTCCCAGCCATCCTCTGATCCTACACTAAAATCACTTGAAATAATATCTCCTTTAATTTGGAATTAACTGAATTACTGTTCGAATCACAGGAACTACATCAGAGCACTTTCCTGGGAAGAGATGATGTCATGCACTGGAGTATGACTTCAGCACAGGAAAAGATGAAAAGAAAAACTGGGCTGGGAATAAATGGTTTTAAAAACCAAGTCACAGAGCCACAGACTGGTTGAGGTGCCAAGGGACTTCTGGGGGTCACCTGGTCCCACCACCCTGCTCAGGCAGGGACAAAATCTGCAGTAAAATTACAGAAAACACACACACCTGATTTTGTCCTTCCCCCCACCCCATAAAGGAAAAAAATATTTAAAGAAGTAATTCAAAGACAGCTGAGAGGATCCCGCACTTTCCGAGGCGGACACCCTGCCGAAGGCGCAGCACGACGCAGCACAGGCGTCTAGCGCTGCCAGAGCGCAACCCGCAACAGGCTTGCGTCGGCCATCGGCCCCCGAGCGCTGCCGCTGACCTCCTCCTGCGCGGCCCCGGCAAGAGACCAGGCCCAGGCTGCCGGGCGGCCGGGCGCAGGGCTGAAGCTGCACCGGTGCCACAGCGGCGACGCTCGCTGCTCAGCGGGCGGCTGCTGGCCGGACCGGGCTGCAGAGGATGTGCTTCAGGCGGCGGTGCCGAGAAGCACCTCTCCCGCACGTAAGAGGATTAGGACACTTTTTTCTCTTTGGTTGCTCAACCAACCAAAGCTGCATTAATGAGTCACCGCTTTTGCTTATGTCAGCATCACCCTTTGGCTGAAGCACTCTGTCCTCGCAACGTTAGTAAAGGAGTTTGCCCTGCAGAATGAACCAGAGATTTCTGCATCTGAATTCCTCTGCATAGAAATTTGTTTTCAATTTTCTTAAATCCAGGTATTATAAAGATTGACCTCAATGTAGTCTTTTAAGCTTGCTCCAGAGATTTAGATATGGTTTATGGGCTGCAACATGACTAGTTAAATCAACCCTTTAATAATCTCCCCTCAGTTCTAATACATTCTGTTCTCTCTCATTTAGAATTTATACTGAGTACAGGTTTTGATGCTTGAAATGTGTTTTATAGAGAATAAACACAAGTGCTTCTATTTCCATCTAATGCAATCTTTCTATCATGGTCCCTTCCCAGCACTCTGGGGACAGGGAGGATAAGGGGACAGAACCAGCCCCAACTTAGTTTTCCTGCAGCGGACCTGCAATTTCTGTTCTGCGGCCAGCATTTCTTCATGCAGCACCTTTCACTCCACCCTCAGTATCTTCACACCCCGATCCTGCTACCCCTCCTGACTTCAAGGGGATGGGAACGTGGAGAGGAAAATTGCACTCAGTCCCAGAAGAACTGAATAATGCATTACATTCAGCACACCAACATCAAGGCTGGCACGCACCTTGTTAAGCGCCAGGAAAGCCATACTGATTTCCCGTCCCCTTGTCCTAGCACCTAGCCCACCCCTCAGCAAAGCACTCCACTTGCTGCACCGCATCTGAAACCTGCTTTCCATTTAAAAAAATGAACAAATAATAATGAAATAGGTTGGCCTAACTTGCCTAGTGGAAAGAGAAGCTTGCTACGTGGACTCTGACCTTGTGCTAGAGTGTTTACCTTGAAAGCAAGCTCTGCTGAGACTGTAACGTGAAGGACATCACTCAGCAGCCTCACGCCGGCACCTCTCGCAGCGCTGGTGCCCGCGCCCCGTGCGGCCGCGCTGCCCAGCTGCAGCGGTCTAGAAGGGGTCTGCAATGGTTGGGCTGAATCTATAATAGCTGTATAAACCGTAAGAATTTTAGGACCCCAGAAGAGAAGAAAATAAGATTTGCAATTGGTTACTTTTAACGACATTAAGAGCAATTGTCAACACCCTGAGATGCTGAGGAATTCCAGCAGCAGACTTCCTGCGTCCTCTGCCAGAACGAGCTACATCATAATTGCCATATGTTGAAAGAGCCATTCCATTTCATGCAAAATACAGCATTTCATTCCAAAATTGTTCTTTTGAGCTGAAACGTCTTCTGCAGAGTTTCAGCACAAACATGACTCTTGGACAAGCTTTAGAATTACCGACTAAGCCGAATGATTTATGAGTGCATATAAAAATTATGGTACATTTCTATGCTATGATAACACAAGTGTTCTTCTTAAACGGCCAAATTAATTTCAGAAAGACAATTCAGTGGAGTGAAAGGTAAGACACCTGATCATGGACTGGCTGGCAACCGCTTCATTTTTCAGATTAAGTTTTCCCATTTTCAATAGTTGCTCTCTCCCATGGATGCTCTGTCAAAGCATGGATTGGCGGGAAGCAGTGAAAATAAATACAGAAGATAATCTCAAATGTATAAACATATTTGAGACACTTCTATTTATTTTCCTCTGACCTTTGTCAGTTATAATTTTATATGAAACTAATAATGAGAGTTGGCAAAAATGTCTTGACACAGATGCATTTTCATGTTCACAGTGTGAAGTTTATACCCTGTATTCTGCTCTAATGGACGCGTGCGACATTAACATTTAAATACCCTGATTCACAAATAAAAGTGTAAGTCGCTGTAAAATGATGCTGGCTGCGCTTACTACTTCCTTTTCACTACTGCTTTAGAAAGTAGTTAACACTCATCACTAGACCATCTTGCATTAAAACGCACAGATCCTTAAGATGCTTTTTCACTTAAGAAATTTCAGCAAAGTGGGAACACTTTGCAGTAGAAATAAGCAAAAAAATAGGAAGAATGAAATAAGCAATGCTTACTACTAAGATGCTTATGTCTGCATTTATTAGGACAATTGGGAAAAAATTTGCCAGATCAGAATTTTTAAGCTATCACACAAAGACACAGATTAATCTGGAGNTTTTTTTTTTTTTTTTTTTTTTTTGTAGTAATAATTTCGTTTACAGGCTCAGCAGTTTCTCATTTGGGAAAACCGCATGTTTCGTTTAACTTCTATAAGCTCTACAACTGTGTATTTGAAATATACGCCATTAACTTTGCTAGATGCAGGATCAAGCCACGTATATAGAAAAACATTCTGGGACTAATTTTGCAAGTTACACGTAAGAGTATATATACATTTGCAAAATTAATATACATTATCTATACAGAATATATAGAGAAACATTTATGTATAGTTTTATACAAATACATGAGATTTCTAGGAGAATCAACTGAAAGCTCCAAACTGTCTGCTTTAACAGTATTGAATTTGGCCACAATTAACTTTTTTTTTCTTATGTGAAATATATGTGTGTGCTATGAAAGAAATATATGCATATAGCATTAGTCAATTGGGGCAGGAGGGGGAAGGTTTTAGTCTATTTGGTGCTGCTTTTATTTATTTTATTTTATTTTACTTAATCTTTTGACATTTAACATCTTAAAGGAGTTCTCACTGCCAGTGCCTCCTCCAGCTTCCTTGGCTGCACTACAAACTGAAAACCAGGGACTCTAGGGGAAAACTAACATCAGAATAGGGAAAACAATTACTTTTATCAGTCAGAAATCAAACTTCAAACATGTTGAATTAAATATTTTCTTTTCAAGAGAATTCAAAGTACATTTAAAACTTTGGCTTCTTTTAAGATTTAATTTGCAGTAGTTAAACAACAGAAATGAAAAAAGTTAATATTCAAGCATGGCAAATTTGGTGTTCATACTTCAAAAGAAATATAAACCACTAATCTAGCAGAAATAACCAGCCAAACTCCTAGTGCTGTGGCATGCAGAAAAACAACGCTATTTGACATCACCAGCCTCTTCCCCTAACACACAGAACATTTCCTTCACTTCCATTTGTTCTGCCAGTACAGCCCAATGGCTGATCTGTTCAAGGCTGGAGTTAAAAAACATATGATAGCTTATCTTTTATTGCAGTCTATCAACGAAAATAAAAACCAAAAGCATGAGATTTGCTAGTTCTAACACACTGAAAGACACTAACCAAAAACAATCAATTCAATACACCAGCTAATACAAATAGCTAATCGTTTGTATTTTTAGTGCCTCTGTTCATTTCAATGCAGAACAATTTCATAAGCTTAGTCATCAAGTTACTAAACACTGATCTAAACTGCTGGATTTTACCTATTATGATTGAATTCTAAATTTCATCCAAAAGCAAAAAACTGCTGGAAACCACAATTCAAAATCATGACTGAATAAATAAGAAAAGTTTCATTCACCCTTTTTTATGCCATACAAATACAAGAATTACCTATCTGAATTAGCAACATAATTGTTGAAATGCAAGTGATACATACAGAATCACTATTTTCTAGAAAAATAACAATACACAGTACAAATGCAAGAGAGCTGATGCTCAGTGTTTAAATATGCGATTTAGCTCCCTCTCCATTAAATCCCTCCACCTGGATGGGAACACTGTCTCGTTTGTCCTCTGCAGAGGCCAGGCTCCAAGGAAATGCCCTCAGAGAAAAGAAGGCTCCACAGTGTCCAAACGAAGCATGGCTGGTGATCTTGAGGTCTGAGGGGACAAAACGTAGAGGGAGAACAGCAGATGAACAGAATTATCTGGTAAACTGCCAAAGAAGGTTTCTTTGGATAAGCCTGCGTAACTGTGCAAGGGGTGGTCAAAGGTGCGTTTTCAAGGAGGACCAGGAGCCAGCCAGTGACGAAGGGCATCACTGAGTAACTCACAGGCACAAGTACCGAGGTTCAGGTCAAATACGTATCCAGAAATTTCAGATATTTATTGAGACTGCTTGGGTCTGGAAAAGTGAGTGGGAAATCTCATGCGAACAGTCTGTCTCATGATATTTCAGCACTTCCACTTCTGGTCCCGGCCAGAACCAGGAAGTGCAGAGGCGTGCTCAAGAGCAAAACACTGGGAAAAAATGCCATCAGAACATTTTTCCACCAACTTGCAAAAAACACATTTGGTTACATGTGAATCGGGCACAGATTTGCAGTATCTGGGGCTCATTTATTCATCCTCAGGGAAAGTGTCACAAGTTCACTGTTCTTCAAAAGCCCCCGGCACGAGCGCGAGATGTCTGGCTGTTACTTGGTCGTGTTTTGTCAGAGAAGGGTTCCGCTGTGGAAGGGAGGGACTGAGCAGAACTGACAGCTATAAATAAGCTACAAACAACCCTGACTAGAGAAGTGCTTGGTTTCTCTAATAACAGAGGTTCTACTGGAGACCAGAGAGGCGTAAAGAGACCCGCAGCATTTGAATAAGCTGGGCTTGAGGGGCACGGTGCGTGCAAGGCTGCAACGGTCGTGGATGCACGGTGGGCGACGGGCACGGCGGGGGGCTGCAGGAGGGAGGCAGGCGAGCAGGAAGATGCGCTCACCCTGGCAGATGTCTGGGCTGAAGGGAAATAACATTATGCGGTGATAAACATGGATCATGAAGCCAGGAAGAGGAGGGTGGAGAATGCGAGAGAAGAAAATCAAGAGAAATTAGCAGATTAGGAAGTTCCTTGGAGGAAGCTGATTATTTAACCTGCGGGCACTAAACCTCAGGTAAAGGGAGACTCACTGACTTTTTTTTTTTTTTTGCAACAGACAATAACAACAATAATGATGGAAGTTGAAGAATCTATTTAAAATTGAATGAGAAGTCAGGATAAATTACGAAAAATGAACAGAAAAGAGGCTGAGTTTTCAAGAGATTAAATCAGTAATTCACCCCCAAAATATAGCTCTTGTTGAGGCAAGTGTAAGAACCCACAAGGACCCACAGATGACAGAACAATAAGAGAGCATGAACCCAAGCAAATCTGACCTTCTGTAGATCAAGTGCAACCATTGACGAGGTTAGAAGAGGAGCAGAGAAGTAATTCAGAATCCATCTTAGAACAGATTATTTTAATTCCTTTGGATAATGGCTAATTAGGAAAATAAGCTACACAAGGACAAAGTGTAACATGCTTGCAGTTGAGGAGTACTAGGAATGTTTGTTAGGAATGTTTTTACCTCCGATATTAATCTTTGAAAAGGCAACGTGCAAGAGGGCTCCGGGAGCAGAACTAAGGGAAGCTGCAGGAACGAGACGCAGCAGTGACGGAGCGGCACAAGCAGAAACCCCAACACACCACCCAGCCAGGAGCAGCGCTGCGTTTTATGCCCACATCTAGACCCACCACATGCAGGATGCAGGTTAATGTAGTGCTTTTAATCATGTATCTTCTGGTTTTTGAAAAGCAGTACCTGGAAAGACTGACAGCCTACATCCACTGAGCTATTTTATGAGCTCTGAAACAAAAGGCTTTAAGTTTCAAACTTCTAATGTTCCTATTTTGCTTGTTAATATCTAAAGGAAACAAGACAACTTCTTACAAGCAATGGTCAACCTGGGCGTTAAATTAACAACAAGGAATAACTGATTAACTGTGGCAACTAGAATTTACATTTTCTAGCAACCCAGCAGCCATGAAGAGTTGTCAGGACACAATGGCTGTCTACAAGGCACATACAACTGCCAGCTCCACATGGGTGACAAAACCACATCCCTGACTGGGACCTCTGTACACTACGTTACCTACTGGGTTTTTGTTTTCTCCATCGCATTCAGTATCATGCCAAAGTCAGCAAATGTAGATTTTCTGTTTAGAAAAAAATTAAATATTTGGTCAAGCCTCCAGTTTTTGCCACCCCTTCTATATTGCCTTGAACACAGCTGAGTCCTGGAGTACTCTGCCAGTAGCTCCAAAACACTTCTGCAGCTGAAATAACTAAAGACAATAATCACAGCAAAGTGACTTTAGTGCAAAGCGCCCTTCCAAGGAGGGAATAGTTGTGAATCCGGCTTAGTAAACTACATGCCGCAGAACACTCGGCGTCATCATCCTGCAATTCGGATCAGGATTGCTTCCAGGCTACCCAGGCATTCCATTTCCCCTCTTCATTCGCAAAACGGGTGCTCCTGCTGGCGGCAGGGCAGAGGGCACGGGCCCTCAGGGGTTCCCAAAACGCAGCTTTTGGAGGCTGCACCGCGCTGCAAGCGTTCCTGTCACGGCATTCGGCACCGCATTAGCCTTAGCTAACATTTTGGCGTCCCTGATTAGTCAAGCTTCCATGCTTATTCTTTTCAATTTTAAAATTTGACACAAGATTGAGATTGAAGCAATTTTTTTCTTAAAACAAAAATGTCAACACAGGTAAATCTTCTCCCCAGCTCCAAGAGCAGGGAAACAGCACTGCAGTGAGGCCAAAACTAAGGCAAAAGAGCTCGCTGGCCTTTTCATTGATTGTAAAGGGGAGAATGCTGTCTATTTGAGAAGACAGGCAATAAAATGTATTTCTCTTGCAGGCAAATCTTATAACAGATAGAAAAACAATCTTAGTCTCTTGCTAAAGGCACACTCACTAATTGAAACAGAAATAAAATGAGGAATAGGAAAGATGAAGCTACAAAGTTATGTCTTGGTCCAATTAGTAGGTAGGGAGTTAAATTATCAGTTAAAGACATTCTACAAGTTTCAATGTTTAAAATTGGAAGGGAAAAAACATGCTGTAAAACTGCTGCCACCTGGTCTTGACAGCACAATCCAGAGCATCTTCTACAAAAATAATACTTTACCTCTAGACATAGTCCAGCGACAAATGCAATTAAACCCAGACAGAGATGTAAGAAGCCCTAGCAGGTCATCCAGTCCATCCATTTGCCAGGACAGCCGTGTTCCAACAGGCTCTAAGTACTTAAACTCTTTGATGGCGCCCCATTCCTCTTCCCTGTAATAAACAGACCTTCCCCAGGCTACATCTTGCCTAAATTTGCCTAGAACTTGCCCGCACGACATGCCCCACCGGCCCCACGCCCTGGCTCATGCCACAACCCACGTTTTAAGTCCCCCCAAGACAGCCCTTCTATCTCCCTGCTTTATTCCACACGCACCACCGCATTCTCGCATTTAGCACGCCTCTCCTTCCACTGCCCCCCGACCACTCACCAGGGGATTACACAGCCATCTCCTCGAGGGCTGGCACCGCCACTCTTCCCCGCTCCTGACCAGCGACGTTAGGAATATCGCCTCTTTCTCAGCCGCTAGTTAAAGCCTACAAACTGACCCCTTTGGCCACCGGCTGCTCCCCGTGCTGTCCCCCTGCTGCGCATCCGTGGGAGCCACGCATGGCTCTGCCGTGAGCCTCCCGGCCGCCCGCCAGCCGCCCTTGCCGGCCCTGGTCCGAAGCTGCCACGTTACACTGCGCTCATCTCTAGGGCTCTGTTTTTAGCACCTTAAAAACCAGTACGGATAACCATGCTCCCATTTTAAATACATTTCTTTCCAGTGCTATTGTTCAATTTTTTTTTTTTTTTTTGGTATTTAAACACAGTACAATAAACTAATCAAAATTGCTAGGCAGATATTTTAAGTAACTGGGTTCTGATGTTCTCTAAATGACAGGGCATACGTGTATTTACCGCTTAGAAGTGAAATAAAAATTAATTTGCATACTACTTTGCACTTTGCACACTGCAAAGTGCTTAAATACTAATTTTAAAAGCCCTACAATAAGCCTGTGAGGTAAGCAGATACAATTATAGCCCGGCAAGGTCCGACCCAGAAACCGAGTTTCTTCAGTTTCATGGACAATGAGGGTCCCAGCTTTTCATTCAGGGGAGCCACAGAAGTTCTCCAGCAGGACGACAGCACCGTTGTGCGAGGCAAACACAAATGCAAGCTGGCAAAGCCGGGCAGGTGGGCACTGCTCAGCCCCCCGGGCACGAGCCCACTCCCGCCTGCCAGCCCTCAGGCTCCTCGCGGGTCTCGGGTATCACTAGCCACAAGGATTCAAACGGAGCTGGAAAAAAGTCTTTAGAAGCACAGCGGTCCCTTTTCAGTCTCGGGGCACCTGCTGCACGCCCTCCGCAGCCGACGCTCAAGCACAGAGCGAGCACGCCGTGTCCCTGCGCTGCAGGCACGCCGCCCCCCAGCCCCAGAGGCCACCCAGGAACGTCCCTGGCCATTCACCCCAGCAGGACACGCTGCTCGCTTCCTACTGTCATGGAAAAATTGTTCTTCCTTTGTCACAAGCCTCCAACGACAGGCTGCCGCGTGAACACAGCCCGTGGGGAGCTGGCAGGTTTGTTAGGAAAGCTTCGCTCCCGGCAGCCCAATGCCACCACTTGCCTCAGCCAGCAGCAGGCGAGCACCGAGCATGGTAGGAGGCACAGAGCACGCAATAAAACCTCGCCAGTGTGGCATTTGAGAATGGAAACTCCTCCTGAGCTTTCGTGGCGGGAGCAGGATGAAGGGCACCAGCCCCGCCACTGCGCAGCACTGCCAGCCCTGGCGGGATGCTTTGGGGTCACATCCCTGGCACGCTGCAGACTCGTAATCCACCCTGGAGACCAGCGCCATCTCTCTACGGCCTCAAAACAGAAAGAGTGCCTGAAAACCCAGTAACTTGTGTCGCCTTAAGTGCGAGGTTCTTGAACTGACAAAATACGATAATGTTCTTCGCTGCCAGCCTCAGTTATCCACTGCCCAGCCTGCATCAGACAGAGACGAAGGCTCATGCTCCATGCCCGCGGAAGAAGCACCCTCTGCCCACCACAGCACTCCCACCGCCCCAGCAGGACACGGCCACCCCACCAGGGGCACCCAGCCCAGGCGGGGCTGCTCCCCTCTGCAGCCCTGACCTGCAGCACGACACCAGGCAGAAGTGAACCGCTCTGATTTTCAAGCTGAATGGCTGCACGAAAGCAAAAGGAAATACATTCTCCTAGTACAGCAGAAATATGCAAGTGTGTGAGTCAGTAGTTCCAAAAATACATTTCATAAGCTGCAAAACAGATATGTATGTTGCCATGGCACTTAAGCAAAATTAACAAGTCTCAAGCTTGTTTCATATATGAATAAAAATCCAAGTGATCGTAGTTTCCCCTATCCTCAGCTGCTTTATTGCTTGCACACTAAGGTCAGTTTTGCCACTGATTTCATTTGTTTTTTTCCGGATTTGGCTTTCAGAGCAAGACAGCTGAAGGGCATTTAAAGGTGCAGATAGGTGCTTAGCAGGATTTTCACAAGTGCCTGGATACCTGACTCTCAGTGATGGCTAGATGTCTCTGTGCTTCTTAAAATCCTATTAGGTACCTGTCTGCAAGCCTAGGCACCTAATGCCTGTACAAATCCGGCTGTTAGAGCGTGATCCTGCAGTGTTACAGTTAATGGGAGCTTTTCCACAACTTGAGGAGGATGGAACCAGCCCTGAATGAACGCTTTGATTAAATTATCTCTTGCACACAAAGAGCAAGGTGCGCTTAGGTGGGTGTTAACAAAAAAAAAAAAAAAAGAAAAGAAAAAAAGAAAACCATGTTACTAATCTGGGCTCTTATTCACATCTGTTTAAGTCTGGAGCTGCTCCAACAAGGCTTACATCCCCGCAGTTAACGCCAGCAGGAGTACCAGCAGAATCTGGACAGAAAGGGGCAGGGTGCAATGCAGGCACGGCTGCACCAAGGCAGAGGGGACATGGTTCTGCCCCCCAAACGGCTCCCAGACAAGGCCCCAGGTACAGGGCGAGCCCGGTCAGGACCCCCCAGCCGGCAGGGCAGGGCAGCAGCCCACCTCGCCCAGCCTCGCCGCACTCCTCTCCTCCACTCGCCAGCACGGGCATCCTCATGAAACAACGCCTTCAGCCTTGATCACTGGTGGCCTTCATGCTAGGAGCTGCTTCGCTTCCTTTTGCTCCTCTTTCTACACTCGCGCCAGCCAGACCCAACGTGCTCACTGCTGGGAGCATCCCGCAGGAAGTGCTCTGGCTGAAGGAGCGTGTGGGGATTCCCGGCCACGCTGACTGTGCGTCTCCTCCTGCCCACAACGTCACGTAACTCAGCGTGCCGATGGCCAACTGGGAAGAGAAAATAACTTCGTCCCCATACGCTGCATAGAGGCACATCCAACCAAGGACAATGTGGGTTCCTTGTACCCGACATGTTTTGTGTATTCATATACACACAGTACGTACACACCGTGTTTTCAAACAGCCAGGCACCTGCCTGTCCTCAGCTGCACACAGCCTTACCAGGACGGTTCCCATGCCCACCTCTTGAAAACTGGTCAAAAAAATTCTCCCTAAGAGGCACACATTATTTTCAATGGCGCTGGCCACAGCCTAAGCACAAACACCAGCAGAACTGGGACTTATCAGCACCATCCCTCTCAAAGAGGATGGAGGCCCTTGCTGTTGGAAGGATTAGACATTACCAGCTTCTGCTTACCAGTGCTTGTGCCTGGGAGCAATCCCACCAAAAGGAAACTAAACAAATCCCGCAAATAAGGCTCACAGGACCCAGCCGCAAGTTTCTTCAGAGCTGCAGAATCAGCCTTGTTACACTGCATCAATTTTCCTAGAACAAAACGTGGCAAGATCCTGTGCTCAGTGCTCTTTTAAATGTACGTTTGTGATGGTTAATTTTTAGTTAAATCTCTCCGTACGTGAAAGTGCTAGAGCTTTCAATATGCAGCGCGCAGTAACGTGAGCCCAAATATGCTTCCCATGGGAGCAAAGTTAACAGGCAAACCGGGTAAGAATCCTTACTATGCATAAGGCCACCTTTTGCTTGCACAGGGAAGCTATGAAAATTAAACTCCTTGCAATCTTCTTTTAGCTCTGAATGTTTCAAATGAAAGCAGAGAACCAGAGGGGTGGATTTTTTCTTTTTTGGCAAATGTTGAACACAAAGTCTCAAAAATTTTCAGCAATATGCAAATAGTTTCTCAGCAATTCACTTGTTTTTGAAGATGTGTGTCACTATAATCATGCACCATAAATCAAAATTAGGTGAGAAAAATAATAAATTAGCAATTTTCAGGAATTTAATAATCTTGCCTTTATAATTCACTCCAGCATACCAGCACCATTTTTACATTAGCAGCCTTACTTTCAAAAATAGACATAACACTATCATAACATTTCATGCTTTCAGTTTTTTTTTTTTTTTAAAGGACGTCAAGAAACAACTCCCAGTGTTTCCATCAATCATAGTTGAGAAGCAGGGAGGAAATAAAGAGAAAAGGAAGGCGAGCGGGTGCGGTGCGCTGCACCCCAGCACACGCCAACTTGAACACCCACCAGTTCTGCTTTCAGCTGACCAGTTACTTCAGAAACGCGTAGTAGCCACCCGTGTTTGCCAAAGAAGGCAGCAAAAGACCGCCTATAAACTGTTCTAAAGACCCCACTGAATACTTTTTAAGAGCAGCTAAGCCACCAATTGCTTTTATATTTAACTTTGAATTGCTGTGTGTTTAAACTTTATTTTTACTGACTTGCATTGAATTACATTTTCATTCCAGTTCATTGCAATGAGATAAAGGTGTCTCAAGTTGCTATGTCACTGTATAAGCCCTCCAAGAAAACTCTGAGGAGGTGGATTTTTTCCTGTACATATTATCATGTTAAGTCACAGATTTAAGAAAATTCGTATGAATGTTTCATAAGCTGTATAAAAACAAAGAATATAAAAACCCTTCTGCTTTATACGTTACAAAACAAGAGCTGTAAGTGACAGCTATGGCACTTTCAGCGTGGCCTCCGCACCTTCTCCGTGACCCCAGCCTCCTCTGGTCCCCACCATCCTCAAACCCTGCAGTCCTCTAGTAAAGACCTGGACAGCCCAATTTCAGTTTCAGAAATCCTGCCGGTCTTCTCAGCCCGGTTCTCCTTGCTGATTCAATAGAGCGAGGCTGGCCAGAGCACCACGGCACACAGAGTACAAGGGCATTGCCTTGTTGTGGCTGTTGACATTCGAGTATTTCTGGGAGATAACGTATGGTACCACCTTTGATCCTTTTCCTTTGTTTTCTTCTGTTTAATGATAGTGGCTTTACTGGGAGAGTGAATTTTTCTGGAAGGCAACAAAACCTAGAAGTCTGCTGAACAGCACAGAGGATGGGGGAAGTGAGATTACCTATGGCCACGGATGTGATTGCTATTGACTAAAATATACTTCACAGTAGGATTTCAACTATATTCAAAACTCAGCTTCTACATAATAACACTCTTAATAATAAACCTATTTTTTCCCAGCAACACTTCAACTCCCCCTGTGTTATCACATCACTGCTCTCCAACCCCCACGGCTTGATTTCTTTACTCAATGTGACATCTGTCCACACTAGATTGCAATATCCTTGGGCGACTGAACGTCTCCTTATGCATCCATAAAATTCCTAACACAAATACGGCGCTATCTAAATAAACAAACAAATACTAATAAATATCCGTGAAGGCACCCAAGACCTCCAGAGCTTGTGGCTCCGTTCTGCCATCTGAGGCAACGGGGGCACGCTGCCACTCCCCCGGCGAGGACAGGTCTGTTCCAGCAGGACCGGCAGCCAACGCTGCGGTCACGTGAGATCCTTCTCAATGCATAAAGACTTCCTTGTTGAATTAAGTTTGTTCATGCTACAATCCGAACACCACATCTGGTGCTCACAGTGACCAAAACATTCCTTGTTAGCTTCCCAGTAAATAAATTATTTTCTACAGAAACACTCCAGTGACTAAGATGAAAATAGTGTGGAAAAGGAAATGTGCCGGACCATTTATACTGTTTTTATACGTCGTTTAATGGGCAGAGAGCTGCTGAATACCAGGCTGCAGTTCAATTGAAGTGTTCCACTGTCATCACCAACAGCTGCAGAACCCCCGAGACTGAAACACAGCCCTCCCATTCAAGCTCATTTCATCCATTGTTACTTATAATATGATCTAAAGGAACATTTGCAGGATTTCATAGAAAGTTTAAATGTTGTTTGATGAGAGCCATTAGATATTTAAATCTGAAATGAATGACATACAGTAGCAAGAGAAGCAATCACAGCACACCTAAAGTAGAGCAGTAAACTTCATGGCTATCATCTTCACTTGTTTGAGGCTAATATTTGTAATGGCATATGTGGCACCATCATGGCAACAAGAACCCCGCAGGAAGAAGCCCAGACTGACATCAGTCCTTGCCGCAGGTATTCTTTTTCCAGAGAACCATTTTTATGTGAGCGGAGCATAAAATGAAAAGGAAAATACCAGATTGAGAAGCATTTCTCATTCTTTTTCAAAGTCATCCCATTGAAATCTAGCAGAAGATTTATATTCAAAGAATGAGGTATTGACTGGCACAGTTTTGCTACCTGGAAGACAGCGCTCTAAACTTGCAGCACCGCTTTTCCCACCACTCCTGACACTAGTGTCTCTGGAAAAGGTCCCATCCCAGTGTGCTGCACAGTGCTTCCAGTAGCACTGCTATGCAGGGAAAGGGTGGCCTCTATGCAGGCATAAAAAGGTCCCCGTTGCTCATAAGCTATCCATACCATATTCCCCCCAGCTCTCACAAAGACGCAAGTTCTTCACCAAGCAGCCTTTGTGGATGCCTACCCTGCTCTGCCACTTTGCAGCCCAGGAAAGGATGTTCCTTTTTTCTCTCCCGTTTTCACTCTTCCCAAACCCTACCTTTTATTCCTCCCTATTCTTTAATTTGAACAATATTTCACAAACACTTTTTTTTTTTTACCTCTTCCTTGTTATTTCTGGGTCCTGCCTCTACAACTCAAATAGCTTCTTTTTCCTTTTCTTATTTTACTTCTGCTCTTCTCTGCATTTCTACTCTCTCTTTTGGGGATTCAGCCCCCTCCATCGTCCCGTCCCCCCCCCGCAATCAATCCATGAAGCCAGACCATTACCTCCTGTCTCCATTTGACAGAGCAACAAATAGGCGCTTGATAGGCAATACCTATTCACTCCTGTGCACCAGAGTTAATCACTTGGCCTTCACCAACTTCCCTATTCAATCCCTTACCCACCTAAAACCATGATGTCATCTTTCCTTGCTCTGTCTCCAAACCAGTCGGAAAACTTCACAGCAGGCATAGTACTTCTACCTCTCACCTCTCTGCCTATCCTCTGGTTTTCTTCCATGCACTTTTCCATGATCTTCAGCCCAAGAGTGGATGACTGACCTGTTCTCAGCCCTCTTCTTTCTATCCGTTCTTTCCTTTTCCCCACAAATAGGCTGATGGTTCTCACCATAACTCTTCTCCACCTTTGAGTCTTTTGCCTCCCTCTCCTACCACAAAGAAGTCCTGCCGATGCTCAGTGCTGGCTGCCAGTGCCAGCAATTCCTTGCTTCTTTCGTCATCTTGCAGCCAGAGATGCCTGGGTGAAAATCCCATTACCAGGCAGACATCCTCCACTACAGACTTCTCTGCTTCTTAAGTTGTGCCTTTCCTACTGCACAGCCCTGCTACTCCAGCTTCATTGAATCGCACACCCACAATCCCAGCTGCCTTTTCCCTGCCTTTCACTCACTCCTCTTCCCCCTTCCTTCTCCTGGCTCTAGATCTCCCACAGCACAGCACTTTGCTGATTCCATCCAAAGAATAACTTATCAAATGAAACATAACTTAATCCCTGTCCTTCCCCCCTCCCTCCTACAGCCTTCTTCTCCAGAACAGAAGGCTCTTCTCCCCCAAGCCCAACGTGTTTTTGCCCAGAGACCCAGTCCACAGCGTGCCTCGTTACCCATCTCCTCCTCTGCTCTGCCCCTAAACCCCTGCTTTCTCTCCGCTCCACCCTCTCACAACTCAAAACACATCTGAAAACACTCTTGACCACGCTCCCTCCTTGCGTCCTGCTCACCGTCTTCCAGTCCCCACCGGATCAGCCATACATTATTCACCAGCCCCCAGTTTGGTTCGGCTGCCGGGACGAGCCCACCGCAGCTATTTATGCCGAACAATACCGTCTCTTTGTTTTCTTGTGCTCCCCAATCTGTCTATCCATCTGTTCTCCCTGGTTTTATACTCCAACTTTAAGCTCCTGGGGAAGGTTCCTTCTCTTTGTTTTGGACTTGCTCAGTCACAGTGAGGTTGTAGTTCAGGACCAGACCACCTCAGTGTGAAGATTTTTCAAATAAATAAAACCTAGATTTTATTTGCATCCAACTCGTTAAAACCTTTCTTTTGAATTTAAACAAGAATTCTCTTCAGTCAAAGCAGTGAATTTCTCAGGAATATTTTTCTCAACCTACTCCAAAAACAATACAACTTCAATTCCTGGAAAATTTTGTCTAAAATGGGGTTGGAGGAAAGCAAACAACTATGAACGGTAGCAGATGAAACTTTTCCGCGGCTAAGACAGAAAAACAGTGATATTTTTGCTTCCTGGTTTTCATATTTTTGTCCAAACATTTTGAAGAAGATGTAACAATGAACAAAAATGTTGACAGGCAATGTTAAGGAAGAAAAGGATTTCCTATGCACTTCTTCCTACTTCTGATCTCTGCCCCCTCCAGACGAGCGGGCTGGCTGGGGACACCAGCCCTGTGCTGACTGCATGCGCTTGTCAAACCGCTCACACTTATGGGCTTCAGATTCGCCTTCTCCCTCCCACGTGCCAGGAAACATCTCCACGTTAATGCAGATTATCTGGTAAAAGGTACACAAATGGCTGGAGAAGACATTCAGGGAAAGGGACAGGCTGACCCACAAGGAAAAAGGACTTGAATTGGTTTCTTGGTTTCTGCTCAGGACAAGTGCTTTGGAAAAAAAAAAAAAACCCTCCTTGTTCTGAAAAGGACCCTGGATGTTCCTTTGGCATATTGCTAGTCATGAGAAATAATGCGTGGTAAAGGAGCGGTAACCTGTTACAGTGGGCGTCACAAACCAGCACGAACAGGCTGCCTGTCTAGGAACAGTACTTCACTGGTGCCGCCGCCGCGCACTGGGGTTGGGTTCTTGGGAAGCAGGTGCACAGTAAGCCCACAGCCGCATTAAGTCTTGAAGCAAGCAGGAAACCTCGTTGTAAACACAACTACCACGTATACCCAGTGAGACTAATGGGAACCACTAGATGGTCCGGATTCAGCAGAAACAGCCCACCCATTCAGAACGCCAAACAGGGACTTAATGGTTCCCAGATTTAAAGAGCTTCATTTTTGACCGTGATTTTCAAAACCTGTAAGTGTCAGACTGACAGTCAGGAAACCCACTGCAAAGGAATTAGGGATTTTAACTCAATATCCATGCCCTGTTCCTTTTCCCTGAGCCACGATGGAGAACTGCACAACAATATCAAAGAGCTGTACGGACAAGGACTGAAAATTTTGTGTTGAAGAACAAAAACAAAATGCTCTCTCTACAGAAATGTAACCTTTTTACAGCTCAACTGCTTTTGCAGGGTGTTTGTTTGTTTAGTGTTTTACAGACGAGCCAGTTTACTTTCCTTCCTTTCATAATTAGGTTGATTTTAAGCAACAGAAATAACATACCCTGAGTATTCCAAAAACTGCTAAATACTGCGAGAGCAACTAACGTATGAGGAAGAATTAACCACACAGTTAATTTTCAAAATGCATTTCACGTATTCTTCTGTTTCAACAAAGGAGTTTTACATGGAAAGGAAAGAGAGGATCCCCAGCATCCTCCTGGAGGGAGCCTGAGGTAAGCAGACCAAAGAAGTGGCTCTCGCATGGTCACGGGGAGGGGACGGTTTTGCTGGCACGCACCAGCTGACGCCACAGGCTACGCACAGCTCTGCAAGCCAGGTGGCTGACTAACACACGGGGGGTCCTGCTATCTAACTAAAAACACTTTTCTGAACCTACTGCACATGGTTTTCTTTCCTGGAAAAGCATCCTTAACCTACTGCTTTGCCTTAGTAACGCAGGGAAGCAAGAGAACGAAGAAGCCTGCCCATGCAGCGCATCACCTCAACACCGCCTTGGTCTCCTCCAAAACCTGACAATGACTGGATCTTCTGAAAACAGTTCTCTCCTTTGAAAAAAGACGCCCTGAGCCAAGGGTTACATTTTAAAAGCTGACCCCAGATTAAACTAGCCAAAGGATAAAGCATCGTGAATTAAAAAACATGCAGTATGTTTTAAAGGAAATATCTGCTTCATTAGGACAGAGCGTTTTTTCAGTCATTTCATTTGTAAGAAATGTAAACTATTTTCTTGCACATGCCAGAGCACAAGAGCTATTCAAAGGTATCTAATCAAGGCACTTCGCAGTGGTCCAAATCTATGATTTAGCTCACAGAGCAAAAGACTGACAACTCAATTAAGTTTCTTATTATAGGCATCCCCTAACCCACTAAAAATGTACTCTCCGTTCACTGTGTCACCGTGTACTTATTGCTGCTATTAGCCAAAGGAGGAAGGGTCAGTGTCCTCATCACAATGACACGCTACAGCACAATTTTGGAAAAAAATATTTAAAAAAAAAGTAAAACCTTTATTTTTCAAAACCATCTTCTTGTTATTTGTAATTAATTTAGACCTCTCAAAGTTTGTCACTGTGAATCATTCTGCAGCAATTTAGTTAATTCTTTTCTTTAATCTCTAAAGATTCAGAACAGGAAAATAAAAAAAACCATCCTGATTCATTATCTACATTACATAAATTGCATGAAAAAGCGAAAAAAACAAGCAGTACAGTGTTCTAGAGACTTTTTTTTTTTACTTCTAATATAATACTGTAGTAGAATAGCATTTTCCTTCCTTTTAAGTAAGTTTTCTATTTGATATTATCTCGTTAAATATCGCTGGAGAAGAAAAACTTCCCATTTGCAGAATAACATCCACTTACAACTAAGTCCCTTCCAGGCTTTAAACAAAAGACACTATCGAGAAAATATTGATATTTATCTTTTTATTTCTGACATAAAAGAAAGTCCTGCAAGATCCCTGAATACTGAATTCGCAGGCCATGGACTGACACACTCTTGCGAGTCAACCCAGAGCAGCTTTAGAAGTTACCACCTCATTCTGTTCATAAGAGCCCTTCCTCTGTGGATTACCACTGCCCAGAAAGAAAGAAAACCAACTGTCTGCAAGAAGACTTAAACAGCAATGGTGATTTGTCTTTTAAAAAATAAGAAAATAGAACAGAATCAGGAAGCCCAAGCCCCACAGCAGACCCATGCGACTTAGCCCAGCCCTGCAGGCACAGAGCCGTGCCCCAGGGCCCTCCCGCAGCCAGCTGAGGGCAGTCCCCTCCAGAGCACCTGCCTTGGTCCCCCGGGTTCCGTGCCCAAGACGATTTACACCTGCGGAGGACCCAGTCAACTTCAATAAAGCATGACTTGCAGAACGAGCACCCATGGCCCTAGAATGGTTGGACGAGGTCTGTGAGCCTGGTCTGTCCGGGAAGCGACCTGAACATACATTTGCAGAAAAATGTTTTCAAACTTTCATAATATTTATATTTCAACCAAAATAAAGTCTTGCTGACCATAACACACCTGTAACCCAGACTGCGCTCCTTGAACCCTGGCTCGCGTCTCACAGCTGACGATGGAGCAGCTCCAGGAGGAGCCCCCCGACGCGGCCGCTGGCAGCCCTGCCCGCCCACCACCACGCGTGGGCAGGAGCAGCGCCCGCATCCCGCACGTGCGCGAAGGGCTCGGCACAAGGCGCAGCCCCCCCGGCACCCGGCCCACCTCTGCCTGCTCCCCCGGAGCCGCCTGAACGCCGGGACTTTAGTAGGTCCCACAGTGTTAAATGAAAATGGAATTTAATCTTGGACATTTATATGAAAAAGGGCAAGTGAAAGAAAAAAATCCCGGTGCTTTTAGTCCCCTTTCAATAAGTTATATCAAATAATGTCTTTTGCTAACTACATTAGAGAGCAATTATGACTTAATGGCTGTCTAAATCCATTATCAGTGTACATTTAACCTTTCAATATTTAAAGATAATATTTAATTTGAGCAAATTAATGGACTGCCTGTGAGACCAAGTATATCTATTTAGTCTTTCTGGTTTTCCATCAGTGATATTTCTCTTTAGATATCAACTTCTGTGACAAGCAAACTGGTAAAGTTGTTCCTTGTATTCATACTTCAAATAAACATTAATAATACAGTGCTACAATGACTGAAATAAAAAGCAAAATCTTGAATAAATACTGGATTTATCTGATATCACTGTTAACATTACTTTCAAATCACTCCAGTTTTTTTTTTTGATCCTGTACAGAAAATATGTTTATATAGTTGTCTACATTCTTCTTGCCATTTTCACAATTACTGTTACATTAAAAATTTTAATGTGATTCTTTTCTTTTAATCTCTGGCTTACAAAATCATTCTCAGTACAACACAGTTCGTATTTTCATGAAAGAATGCAATGGTGTTTATGAATTTTCAAGACTGCCTCAGCACAATATTCATATTTCAAAATAATTTACGCACCAAAGAAAGACCACTGTACACAAGTTGGCAGTCCAGTGGCCTATTTTCCCCCCAAAAAAACAAATAAGCAAGTAAACAAAGCCTGATTACCTAAAGACCAAAGGACTCATGAAAGACCCTGCTCCTTTCATATCACAGTTGCCATGGAGTCTTCCTGAAATTTCAAATTAAAATGTACACTTCTCAATGCCAATTCCTCCGCTTGTTCCAGTGACCAAAAAGCCCTCGTTATTTAAAATGGCAGATTTAAAGCGAGTATTCCACACCTTTATTCCAGCTAGCTAAATCAATGGCCAGGTTTTCGGAAATGAAAGTCATCATCTTCCAACTCACAGATAACAATGTGAAATTCAGATCACTTACTTAGATGACTAATTATACAGCAAGGAGAGCTATATCTGCTTTTTTTAATACAAGACACAGATATAGAAATTTCAGTTTAAGGAAAAAAAATTGTCTCCATTCCAGGGATATTGCAATTCAGTTTCAAAAAGGAGAGGAGAAGAAGCAGAGAACACCTTAAAATACATGCCTCTTCAAAATTTAACTGCCTATGCATGATGTTCCCATGATGTCATCTTCATAGTCTCTTTTCTCTTAAATAAAAAGGTGATAACATTCAAAGTTTGCACTATTTAAATAAACATAGGCAAATTATTGCACTTCACCAATGCAAGCATATAAGCGACTGCAAATGCATTACCATGTCAAAACCTGGTGGAGTTAGAGAACTAGGTTGACATCTTATTCACATATTGAAAGGTTAGAGGTGTTCCTCTGTGAATAAGGCACTTTAAATATAGTTTGACTTTGCACATTATGCGCACTTTTGATTCCACGGTACTACTTATCAGTTTCTGTGACAAAATGCAAAAAAGTTTTTTTAGTTGCACGAGCATGAGTCTGGCATGAATCCACTGAATTTAGTAAAGTTACACCCAATTCAAGCCATTGTGTACGAATGGAACCTAGCTCAACATTACATAGCTAACGGGTGTGATCCTTTCTGCTAGCAAAGTCAATGGGACCCTTCCTTGAGTAGAAGTCCTTCGGATTTGGACCCGAGTTTAAGAAAAATCCCACACAGATTACATTCTGACCCCTGAACAATAAAGAAGGTTTAACAGCAGAAGAGCTACTTATGCTATCATTCGCAGAGCTTCAGACACACAAACAATACTTAACTCACTATCTGTAGTGGACAGAAGTCAAAACAGTATTAGTGCAAGCAAAAGGATTATGCTAGTTTGCTAAACTGGAAGAGCACAGAAAGCCTGAAAGGAAATATTGAGAGGAAAAACAAAGCAAAACCCCCACACACTTAAGGTAGGTATCTCATCACTGACACCCAGGCAGATTTCCTTATCTCTTGAGCTGCTGCACATCACCAGCACCACGAGGAGGACGCACCTCACCCTAGAGACCGACAGCGGCACAGACGGGGCACGTGGACAAGAGGGGCACTGGGGTCCCCGCAGCACAGAAGCAGAAGACTCGTCCACACTGTCAAGTCCAGTGGGGCTGTATCTGGGGTCAGTATTTTATTTCCAACCAGGAGACAGAATTTAACTATTTTAGCCCTAACAGTGAAAAGGATTTTAATCTCCTGAGAATAACATTCTCTTAAAACATCACAAACCTATAAATTAGGCAAGCAAGTTAACTTGCTTTGGTAACAAGATCTCGAAAACAAGCAGCAAAAGCCTGCTACACAGATACACACATACACACGTATGCTATGAGTTTCCACAAAGGCACTCCACCTTACTTCTGCAATCTAAAGGAAAACAGAAATATTCATTTCACAAATCGCAAGGGAAGATTTTCCAAGAAAAAAAAACCGCGTGAAGCCCGGAGCTCCCACAGAACAAGAGCAGGAAGGCCAGGACACACCAGTCTCCACGTATTTCCTTTCAAAATGTCCCAGCGGAAGTCTCCTGCTCACCCCCTCTTACCTTCAGGAAGCAGCAGCATTCCCAACACCTGGCCCCAAAGAGCCAGCCCAGCCAGCCTGCTGCAGGGGTGAGGCCCCCGCAGGCGAACAGCCGCCCCCACCCCACCAGCTCTGGCCTCCTGCAGCCCTCCCTGCTTTAAGGACTCCCATCAGGCAGTCCTCCCACCACCTGCGGGCCCCGGGCAGGTCAGCAGGCACCAAGGGGAGGTTTCAGCTGCAGCAACGGTAGGACAGGACTCCCTTGCGTGAACGGAGACGGCACCTGTCATCATGGCACATCTCCACGCCGCTCCGCGCTGTCCTGGGACGAGCACAGAGCAAACCCAACCGGGGCAAGTGCCTGCATGCGTCTGGGAGACAGAAATGCCTGGCTGGCTCTTCCTATCAAAAGAGGCACGTTCCTGTAGAGACATGCCTACACTGGGGGAGGGGGACAGATGGAGAAGGGAAACATGCTATCTAAGTGCTGGAACAAGAACCAGTGAATATAAACTGGCCATGTTTAATTTTTGTCAAAACATTACAATAAGACTTCTGGCCATCAGGACTGAGATGCTGGAACACTATTCCAAGACAACTTTTGGATCAAAAACCCTAACAATTTTAAGACAGAGCACGACAATCTAAGCAATACCAGGCACCTGGACCTGCTAATCCAAAACCTCCCTCCCAGTCCTAACTTCCTTTTCAAGCACTCTAATAAACGGCATTGATATACATCCCCATGCCTACAAACACTGAAGGAACACTTTGCAATACAAGTCTTTCATTACGAAGTCCAGTGGCTGGCAACCAAAGACACAGACATGGGAATGATTAACTGCGAGTGGCCAACCAGCTATCTACAGAGAGAAACTGCTCAGGAATGTGGGATTACCTGTTTTTAACAAATCCATTAGATAAGAGAGCGTATTTTTTTCTGCTGTTACTTGTGAGACACAACAGGAATCCCAGCTGTTCATGGATGTTATGCTACAATATCTCACAGTTCACATGTTTCACTGCAGTATACAAGGGGATGGGACAGCTGTTACGGTATGCACCAGCACGGCACCGGACAGAAGAGGAGTTTAATTCCTTTTCAGTCTTCCTGCTGGAGCTTGGTTTGAACCCAGCACCAACCAAGCATTTTAAATACGACTGTAGACAACCCTTTTTGGTTACACATATATGTATTTAAAACAGTTGGGTTCGTCCAGTAAGGATACCATAAATAGTTTGCTGAAATACCCCCTAGAGCAGAAAGGAAATAACCTATAGACAGGAATGGTTTCCAGGTTATTTTGTTGAAAAGTGTTGTCTGTAAGCCAAGAAAGTCTTCTAGTTTGAAATTTGCATTTCCTCCAAGAAAATAAATATTTTCTCCTTTTACAACCCAGCCAGGACAACCTGCAGCACTCCGGAGAGGTCTCTGTCTCTGCCCAATGCCCACCAGACCTCAAGGTCAGCAGTGATGGCTGTGATGCTCCTGCCTGAAATCCCCCACCAGCCTTCCCAGAGCCCTCCCCTTCCAACCGGGCTGGTCATCGCTGACCTTTGAGGCACGCTGTCCCACTTGAACCATTTCCTCGGGCTTTTTCTGCATTCTTCTGGGTGCAACCGGAATATGTATCCCAGTTGATGGGGAAAGTAATTCTGTTTGCAATATAACATTTGCAGCTGGCTTTGGAGTAGACATAGAAGCTTTATTTATTTATTTTCTGTGACTGCGTTTGGGCAGTGAGAACAATGATATGGTTAACTTCAAATGCTAGGGACTGGCAGAAGACCTTATTTGCCGGGCAGCACACAGCAGACATGACACTGGGTCTCTCCCTGTGGGAAGCTTGACTATAGCTCAGCTCTTTCCAGGGGAAAATACCACCAAGGCTCAGTCAAAAGGGAATTACTGGTAAGCTTCTTAGGTGCAAGCTGCGAGCCAAAATTAATCTTGAGACAATTAGATTCAACTCTACTCAGCAGAAGACAGTTAAGCCCAAAGCTGTAGAACCCAACACCAGTGAAAATGAGCTTTGACAGTCAGTGCAGCTAAGGGAAGTGGATGAGCGGATACTTCACAGAGCAGGTACTATGCAAGAGCTGAACGTTTGGAAGATCAAGTTTACATTGGGGCCCTCTGGCAAATACCAGAATCAGAGAGAGAAAAACAAACAAACATTGTTATGCCTTAGCAAACCTTATTAATTTCAGAAATTACAACCTCTGAAACCAATGCCAACAATTAGGAATCAGAGATTGTCCTTTGGTTGTCATCTTAAAAGCTCAAAGAGGACTGTATCTACAGACCTGAAAGAAGATAATTGTTGGTTAGACTTCTGTTTGTGACCATCAGAAACGTTACCTTAATTTGGCCTTAATGACCTATAATCTCTTTTAGCATATGGCTTTTAGAATGGTTATTATTCAGCTTGATCTATGGCTATAATGGAGCAGAACAGAACTGTGGGTATAATTAAAATAAGTTCCTGTAAAAGTGGAATATGTAGTACATTGCTAATGTGTAAATGACTAAATAACTTAATTAGGTGAAATGAAGTGCACTTATAACCACAGATGCTTAAGCCGAATCATGATAATGTTGTGTATGTGAATATATTTTTTTTAAATATGTTTATAACCCAAACAGTAGGACAAGGAAATACAAAGCACACACTAGTTATAAGGATGGCAGTGAATCTTTTAAAGGGAAGTTTTCATTACAAATTAATGTGAAGCTGGTAGAAAAAAATATTTTTAAATCATCTTAAGATGTTGAAAGGAAACAACTTTTCAATAGGCTGTTCCAATCCTGGCAAACATCTTCTCCCAGCTAAATCTAAAGCAGAGTATATGAGAAAATAACTCTTCTGGGCAAGCCTAAAAGGATAAATAAATAAATGGAGCCCTCCTTTTCCAAGCCCACCTATTCATATCCATGCCTTTCCACTCCTGCACCTATCTCCTTCATTAGCATGAGTATGTAGGGCAATGAAATGTATAAATCTGCAGAATACGGGCAGACAAAGAGCCCAATCCTTCTCACAGGAAAGTCAGCAGGAAAATTCCCATTGCTTTCAATATCCAAAAGACTGGGTTCCAGCTCAGGGGGAAAAGCACATAAAGTGCACTTGACGATTCAAAACATAGGCCTGATCTTGACAGTCTTCCATCTGAGACTGTCAAACTGAATACGAGCAGCTCTAAAAATCACTTACAGCACTTGTATTCATTGATTCATCCATATTCATTCTTCCTCTATCACTGAATCCTTACTGTAGGTGAATGTAACATAACCATGAGCATGATGAGGAGATGAATAAGACAAATTATTGAATGTGCACTTGAAGGAGGCTTCAACCAAATAAGCAACCAGGAAATGTGTACTTTAATTTTACAATGAAAGATGAAAAGGAAGGGTACAAGGCGGTATCTTCACAAGTACCTAAAGAGCTGTTGCACGTCTTCCTCCCAGAAAGCAACGATTCTCCTCGCTGCCCAAATGAAAATAAAGATATTTTAGACTTTATCCTATTAGTTTCCTAGCAGAACTCTAGATCCTCAGATAGCGTAAAATGGCACAACTCCATGGGTGTTTGCAGAGTTACACTGATTTATTCCAGTTGTGGATCTGACAGATTACATAAATCCACCACCACTTCCTTCCGCATGTTATCTATCATTTTTTATTACTCAAAAAAAAGGCAAGGTTACCAAGTCGCAATGCCCAGATAACATTTTCCCATCAGTTGTTTAACTCTCTCATATTTATTAATTAGCTGCCTCTAATGAGAGAGAGAAGTGCGATATTTGCAGTATTTCTGAGTAAGCCAGACACAAGAAGTGTGAATATGCACCAGAAAAACTGTTTCAGCAGAGTTCATAAATCCAGCATTAGGCAGTAAGCGGCCAGAATTTTTGATGATCCTCTGTAAGGAACTTTTCCAGTTTCACCGATCAGTAAATGAGATGTTCTTCCTTGAAGTCCTCTCAGGAAACTCTGATTAAATTAGAAAAAGATCAAAACCCTTTTCAACTTGAAAATAATTTGAAATCGCTACAATGAATGCAGGAGAGCAAAATAGCTCTTGTATGTAAGCAAACCCATTTTAAGGCAAAATTTGGACTGAATCAAAAGTCTCAGAATAACTATTTGGAATCTGTTGCTATTAGTCACCGAGTTGGAATAAAATCAAAAGATGCTAATAATGGAGATGTGCATTCATGACTGCATAGATACCCTGCCACTCGGAAGGAGGCATTTTATAGGACACACTGTTAAGAATGAGATGAAATGGCAATGCAGGGAAATTTTCCTCTCTTAAGGTACAAAGCAGAACTGCTCCTCACGCGAAGGGGAGAGGAGGGGTCTCCTTCTCCCGGGAAGTGTCACCCTCAGAAGAGATTCCATTTCACATCTCCTCCTTGGGAGCCAACTGAAATCAATTAACTCTGCAACTGGAACCAATTAACCCTCCAAAATGCACAACACCAAACACAGTGGCAGTCTTTAATAAATATAATAAATACACAAATAATAACATAAAACACTGCAGTGGGAGAACAGTTTTCAAGTTTATATGATGTGGGCTCTTGATTCTTCAGACATAAGAATGAAGGATTTTGTGTTCTAAAAAAAATAAAAACAAAAAACAAAAAATAAGGATTCAAGTAGACCCAGGGGACCTTTAAGACTGGATTCATCTCATTTAACCTCAGCCATCTACAAAGCAGGCATCTGGTCACCAAGCTCTCTTTACAGTTAGTATGAAGAGATGGGTGCCTTGCAAGAGCCATCTTAAAACACTGTCCTAAAAGGGGATAAGCCTCCCTGCCTCTTTACAGACACCTATCCCCCTCCACTGACATCGGAGGCACCTCGATGATCACGTCAGATTAAGATGCCAGCCTGAGGGAAGTCACAATAGGCAAGATGGGTGCCACCTGCGAGGGCACGGGCAGCGGGCAGCCCATACTCTCACTGCGCTCCCCGTGCTCCTCTTCAGCAACACTCCTAGCAGCGCAAACGAGAGACCTGTCAGAGTCCTGTTCCTCAAACGTTTTTTTTTTTTAGTGATTTTTGAAATTTATTTTTATTCATCGCTGTTACTTTTCGAATTCACCTCTGATAAATACAATTCACAAATCTGAAAATGTTCTACCAATTATCCATTTTCATTTTTGCTTTTAATTTCCTGTTGAACTAGGTGTTTCAGACTGCAATGGATGGGGAAGAGGCTTAAGCAGAAAAAATATGATTGTAAAAATACTAACAAAATGGCAAAACAACTCCACAGCGTGCACGGGGCTTGTAACCCACTCCGAGTGCACTGCACTGCAACATGCCGGTCAGTGCCATGGCTTGCGTCCTACCCCTGCAGAGACCACCAGAAGTTTATTGTTTCCAGCAGTGGCGATACGACTCAGCTGAATAGCAGGAAACAACTTCATATTAAAAAGAATAAAGCTGCTTCTTTTATAATCCTGCACTTTCTATTTAAGCTCTTCCCATTTTGGATTAAGAAAATAACAATTCTCCATTAGGCATGGCATTAGACATTGCCCTGTTTTCAAACATCACAATTTTGCCCAGTGGCAATGAAACAAAATTTTTTACAGTTACGAATGCGTTAAAAAATAGATACATATTTTCAATAGTTTAAAATATACTTTTGGTATAACAAATGTTATCTTCTCCTTGTGGTAAGATACTATGGGTGTGATGGCCACATAAAACACTTGGGCAGCAGGACTCCAGAAGCACAAAAATGCAAATAATAATCACCTTATCTGTTTTCTGGTTAAGTTTTAGACTGCAGTGTTTTCAGTTCCTTCCTCCATGCCTATGTCTTCACTTCCAAATTTGAAATAGATCACTTCGTCTAAACACTAACCAGGGAAACACTGGAATAGAAGGGGAGGATTTTGGAACAAAGGCTCGAGTGGCTGTACTAGACAGATCCAGACTGCTATGTGGTCCGGTGGTGGTTTTTTTTCTGGACTTAGGAGAATCCTCACTGTTGGGAGAGAGTTTCCCTGCTGCCCCATTTCACACTTGGAGCGTAATGGGAAAGCTCTCCGTCCTGGATTTGAGCTGCAAAAAGACTAAATCTTGCCCCACAGAGCTCAGATAATGAAGGTTTAATGGACTGCAGTGTTTTTCCTTTCCTACAGAGCTTGCATTCACAAGTCTGAGGAAAGATTAAAAACAAGTCAGTAAAGGGAAAGAAACAGAGCAAATGAAACGCCACACATCTGGACAAGCTGGGACACACATAAAGGTAAGAACTGACCATGCTGCTGATCCAGTACTGCTGAAGTAACCTGGGCTCAGCTGAACTCTCAACAGAGACAACAAGAAGTAAAACATGGCTCCTTACATATTTATTTTGAACGTGACAATGTTCTTGTGCTTCAACTATACTAGGTTTGTGTTTAAAAAAAAAGAAAAAAAAAGGGTATTTTACTGCCAATAACATTGCTGTTAAGGATTTAGGGCACAGCCAGGGAACCAGCACTCCCGTGGGAAGAGGGCACCCACTGACCAACATGCAGGGAGAGCGTTCCAGAGCTGTGTCTTTACTGTCTGGTAATCGTTAATTTTGCCACATTAACTTCCTAATTGGATATCAACACATTTTCAGCATCTTGTATGCTTCAGTCTCAGGCAGGGAGATGTGAAGAAGCATCAGTATCTCACACTGACCAAACCGCTTAATCAAATCTTGACATGAGCACGAACCTGAAGCGCTCTCACCACTACATTGCCACTAGTGCCAATTAGCTGCTTCAGTTTTAAAAGACAGAGATAAAAGAAAAAAAAAAAGGAATATAAATGAGAAAATTAGGAGAGAGAAAAAGACAATGTCCATTAGTTAATAAGCTAGCTCATAAATTAAATGCTCTAATTTCTGATGTTTACAAAATATCTAATTTTAGGAACATGAATTTTCCTCTGTTTATACAACAAGACACATTATTTCCTAAGTAAGTAAATCTTTCCAAAGAGTATAAAATCAACAAAGTGATTTGACACAGAAAACAAAAGTTAAGCAATGCATTTGCTAACAACTCTGATCCTGCAGAATAATGCATTATCGAGTTCCTAATCAGGACTTAACACATAATTTTTCCTGAAGGATTGTAACGGGCAAAATACTGTTAAATAAAGTTGGCTAAGGAGAGCCTATATTAGCACAAAGAACACAAGTGGTCCCAAACAATATGAGTTTAAGGCAAACCAAAACCAACCGCTGGCAACGCACTGCAACTAAGAGCTGACACTGATTAGTCGGAGCAAAGGAAGATCAGCTTATGAGGTCTGACCAGAAAAACTGCATCTGTGTTACATGAGCAAAATGACAGCGTGCCTGACAGGAACAGGCACATCCGAAATCACAGAACACGTAATTCATTTACATGTAAAAGATCAGGAAAAAGTATCTTCCAAATCCTTGCTTCCATTTCACCTTCAAATCTCTGCCACAAATGCTCAGATAGCATTCAAAAAGTATCCTAGGTGTGAAAAATAAAATAACATTTCAAAAATCAGATGAAGCCACACAACAGCATTTGGTGCCATTCCTCATGGAGCGAGCATTTACAACCTCACCTTGCCTCCACAGTACTGCAAAGGCTGCATCGGAACGTTTTTCTAAATTTCAGGTAGATGGGACTTACGCTACGTGAAGGGACAAGTGAATGAGGTCTTGCAGTATTGGTAAGACTTTAGAGTTGATCCTGGAGAACCAGAAAGGGCAAAGAGACAGGACCCTCCCGTGCACACAACAGGGTGTGCTTTGGGCCGAATCCAGGATGCGCCACAATGCTCTCACGGTTTCAAAACTCAATCAAGCTATTAGGCCACTTTCTTCCCTTTCAGGAGGTCTGACGGTGAATCTGCCTTATCACCAACCCAGCAGCCTCATCCCTGCCCTTCTCTCAAAATATCCACAGCGTTAAAACAGTTATGAGGCCTAATGGACCACAGTCATCTAAGGATAAGGATAAGGAGCATTTACTCCTAATGCAGTGCACCTCGAGCAGCAGGGCACTAAATATTTACTGTGCCTTTCAGGGTCAATTGGCACGTGTGGTCCCCATAATTAAGGACACAGACCTATAAGGAGCCAAAAATAATTGAATACAGCAGTTATTTCTGCATTACGACTGTGCACGCCGTCTCCACTGCCGTCCCTTCTCCCCGCAGTGAGAATCCCCCCAAAGACGGGGCAAGGGCCCGCGGAGCTGCCAGCAGAGGGGAGCCCCGCTCGCAGGCACCCCGGAGCACGCTGCCGCCCGGCAGCGCCCAGCCGCCCGCTAAAACCTGGGTCACAGAGCGTGCCACAGCCTCCGCTCGGCACGCCTTTGTTGCTGAAATCCTGAAGAAGCTCCTTTCACGTAGCTTCGTTAGACAGCCACGCTTCAGCCTCTCCCCGCCAGATCTCACAGTGATTTCAAACGGGAGCTGCGCCCCAGGAGCGGCATCAGACCTTCGCGAAGCAGTCACGCATGGGAGCGCGGCACATCGCACCAGAGTTGGGAGAATTTGCGTGTTCTTTTGTTGCATTTGCAGAACAACTTGCTGCCAGGCTGAACGCTCACACGGCAGCATTCAGCCCAGCTCCGACGCTCAGAGCCAAGTCACAAACTTATCAGAAAGGTTTGTAATGGAAATGCTGACAGACCCTTAAGTCTAGTGGCACTGGCAGGTGCTCCCACAATGCAAGGACATAATTCAATCAAGCTTTTGGCTGACGTCACAAAGTACAAAACAACTCAAATGCTTTATGAACAGTACCAGAACCCCTGAGATTCAATTACAGTCCTGATATTCGATCAGGAGTCATACTTAGCTGTTTTTAATATAACAAAACCTTTGTACCGGTTATTTATCAAATAGGTTGATCGTATTTAAATGTACATTCAGAGGGAAAAGTGCATCATGCCACGTTAATCTGACAATCCCAAATCTTCAGGAACAAGACGGGCTTTTATTCAAGAAAACCAGCACCAGGATTCATTCAGGAGTCTGATTTTTATATACTACACAGCAAAAAGAACTGAATCCTGAATCCCTATTTTCTTATGGATTACACACTTGCCTATGAATTCATTCAATGATTTCAATTTTATTTATTTATTTTTATTATTTTTGGACCCCTAAAATTATCCTAGTGAACATACTGATCACTTCACAATGAATGTAATATGCAACAGGGGGTTTTTGTGTTTTATTTTTTTAAGTAAACTTTGCTGCAACCCTTAGAAATAGCCCACGGGCCTGAAAGACTCTGCAACAGAGGTAAGAGCCCATGGGCAAAATCTGCTGCTTGAAGCCTCCCTGACCCTGCGCTCCCAGGAACGAAGCCCGGTCCAGGGACAAGACCCTCAGCACCAGACCTGAGACCGTCACCTTCCGCGGCTCACCACAGGCACGGGTGAGGGTGTCCGGAGCAGGGCTCCCCTTTCTGAGGTGCCGATGGTACGCTGACAAAGATGCGAATACAGCCCTGAAGGAAGAAAGCAATGCCCAGGCCCTGCCCACACCGACACGGGAGAGGGCTTTGGGCGAGGAGAGAAGAGGACCCGTGGCTCCCGAAGCCGCGCACGCAGCATCTCTCCTCTGAGGAGCAAGGCGGAAGGCACCCAGATACATTATCTCAACCTCAGAAGTCTTTCCACCAGGTGAAAAGAAAATCATTATATTAAACAAATCAACTCTTAGGGGATTAGACAAATTCCACAAGAGTGCTCTACAAATACAGCAGCGCCTGTGGAGTGTTGTTTCCAAAATAGATCAATACCCAGACAGACAACAATGGATTGCAGCTACAGATTGTCATCACTACCAACAGCAGTCTTGAAAGACATCATTAACTGGCAACTGTCACAATAGCTCTGCGCGAACAATGGTCTTACCGCACCTTTACAGGAAATACTTTCTCACCGCTCCGAGACCCAATAAGATAAACCCATTTTTAAGTGCACCTGGCTGTTTGATATGCAGATCGACGGCACCAGTGTTTACCTTGGTGCAAAGAGTAAATATGCCAACCTTTCTCAACACTTTGGCTATTTCTGTAAGTTCGCTAAGAAAACAGATTACATAGCAGTCTTTGAAAATGTTAGGAAAATTATCTGAGAGCGTGGTCACTGCCATCCCCTGCTTGCCGACGAGCGCCAGGGAGAAGGCTCCCACCAACAGAAGGTTAAAGAAGAAAACTGCTGGCCAGCATTACAAGACCCAGGCACCAACCCTGAAGTTGCAGGTTTGGAAAACTTTGTGCAGCACCAATGGTAACAGGCAGGTTTCGGATTTGGGCCGGACCCCGTGAGGCACGCGATGCCTCCCAGGTGACAAAAAAAGACTGGAGGCCCCTGAACATCTCCTTGCCGTGACTGACGGGCAGCACCAGCTGCATGACGGCAGATGAGGAAATTTGGTGGTGACTTTTACTTAGCAGTTAATAGTACAGAATAAATGACACCAAATTAAATTATTCAAGGGACTCGTTTTAACTGTCGTTATTCCTTCTGTCTTTCGAGGTACAGGAGGAACTCTATGGACTGTCTACAGACACTGGCAGATGGTACATACTATTACATGTATATTAATTTAACACACACGCACACATCTTCAGCAGGACATGTAAAACACGCCCAGTCTATGCTGGCTTTCCTCTCTGGTACCATACTGTGAGCTTGCTTACACTGGAAATTCGCCTGTGCTTTTAACGGCGGGATTTGGCTGGGGGGAGCTGTCTCACCCAACGAGGACAGCCAGCGCACAGCTAGCCAAGCCTCGACAGCCTGCTGGGTCCTTTGGTGGGGGGCAGGCATTTCCAGAACAGGATTCAGAGCCCCGACCGGGGATGTCCTGGGGTGACGTCCCTTCCCCACCAGCCCCGAGGAGCCCCAGGAGGTGCAGGCACCTGGCTTTCGCGAAGCTACGCGTTATAGGCTTCAGAACAATAGGCCGCCTTGGATTCATGGCATAAAAAATAATTTCCAATTCTTAAAGTATAATTTCTATCCCTTTTTAGTTGCACTTTGATTGTGTCCACCTCCCTGGTATCATTTATCTGGGAGGATTTGGGTAGAAGATCTTCAAACCATTACAAACACATACCCTGCTCCTTATTAAACAAACGCAGATCTGCTGTCTTGGCTTACAGGAACTGATCTAAATAACATCGTGATATCAAACACTGAAAACCACAGGCCTGGGGCCACCAGGGCTCTACTCTTTTCTGTGCCTTACTAAGGCACAAACTTCCAGATACGAAATGTAGTTTACCATTAGAAGTAAATGTTTGATCTGTAAAGCTTACAAAATGACTTTGTTTATCATAGCAGATGAAGGAAAAAAAAAAGGAATAATTTTAAACTCAAAACAAAACTGTTTATATGACAGCTTTTAGTGCTCCATGATTCTGTGCATTTAAGAGAGATTCAAGCAATTAACAGCATAAACTTTCATTACATAGTTCTATTATATATGTTTATGTGACTTAGTTGTTCATCTGTTATTTAAGTGATTTCCTCATTACAATAGTATGGTAAAGATATTTGCTGATCTTGTCAAAAAATGTCGGGCAGTTCATTCACAACACTCCTTGGATCCCAAAGCGTGTGTGTTTAAAACCTTTTATTTACTAGGTAAGTTAAATATCAAAGTGATTCCAAATTCAGTGATCATGGAATCTTGGGGGGCGGGAGGAGGGGAGTAATAATAATAAAAAAAAATCTCATAGTATTTCTGCAGTAGTCAAAAAATAAGCGTAAGCAGTGAAAGATTAAAATTTGTGTGACCTGGTATTCACAAGATGCACAGGCTGACAATTATTTATGCCTATTTAATGTTTCTTGGGAATTCAGTCAATAGAAGCTGCATTTGCCTATGACAAGAATCAATATGAATTTGGGAGTGGTAAGAGCGCAAATCTAACGGGAAGAAGCCAAATTGTACCTCACGCTCCCAAATGCCTCCTTTTTTCTGCATCCCTTCCTGAACACGTTACACAAGCTTCATACACCTACCTAATTCCCAGTCAGACCCAAGTTCACTGGTTTATCAGATACCTCTTTCACAGATAACTTGTATCCACTGAATCATCTCTAACGTTATTTCTGCGACTGCTAAATTTGGCTGCAGCAGGCACAAACGTCTCCTCCAAGTGACATTTGGCTGAATCTGGCCCCCAAGCATTTCAGTCTCTCAGACAGCTAATGTGTATGTTTTTGAATTATTAAATGTATTCAGGAGTCTTGACAAGGTAGACATACAGCGATTATGATAAAAAGTATTTTTAAAAAAGCAACAGTATCCAAGAGGCATGCCTGAACTGCCTCAGCTACAACTCTCCCCAGCCACATCCTGCGCAACCCTTTTGTAGGCCGTTTATTCAGACCCTCTGCCATTAACCAGGGCTACTTTTCCTCCGACATCAGAAACGGGGGGGAATTATTTCTTCGTTTTTTAATTGCCGAGATAGGAGCTTAACGTCCAGATTTAGCACAGAGGTGCCTGACTGTCAGGGCTGTGCCTCTGGATGTCCTCGGTGGGATGCACTCAGCTCGCCACTCTGCATGGGACACAAACGCAGAAGGAACCTCTCTGCCTTGTAACTAAATATTTAGCTCCTCCAAGTATGCACGATGGTGTCTCAGGCCAATTCAAATACCGCAGCGTGGGTCCTATTCTGCCCCCACAGCTCTCCAGTTCATAGGATGCCACGGGGAGGAGGATCAACTCCTTGCGAGTGAACATAGCTGGGAGGATGGGAGGTAACGAGCATTCTTCTTCTTCTTAATCATAATTACGAAACATTAGGGATGAAAAATATGGAAGTGGTTGCCTTTGTGTAACTACGTAGCCAAACCCTCAAGTAGTTTTCAGAAGGCAAAGCGAGGAGGAGCGTGACGAAGCGCGGGCAGAAGGCGGCCGCGCGCAGCCTGGCCGGTGGCCGGCTCTGCAGCTCGCAGGGGGCTGCGTCGCCGCTGTCGCGTGGCGAGCTGGCAAACGGGGGGCAGCACGCCCCGAGAGCCAGCGCCCGACTCAACGCGTCGTTTGCTAGGTTTTCTGACATAAGCCGTTATAAACGCGAACTGCCCCTCAGAGTCTCCCATGTCACTGCCATAGCTATGCACCCACGCTTTTTTTCCTTTGTTATTAAAAAGTACTGCACTGATCCATAGGCTTAAAATGTCTCTTTTCTTTTTTCTTTTTCCTCCTCTTTTTTTTTTTTTTGGAATGACAATTCTGTATTACCACCCCCAAGATAAAAAGCATTCTTCCAAAAATCTCCGGATAAAGGGTGTGTTCTTCCCCAGCACACACACGCTATTCCTATTGACACCAGTGGGACCTGTGCATGCATGCTGAGGTGTGCCGAGGCTGAGTGGCTATTAAAATATTTCCAGATAAAGATTGTATTTAACTTCAGTTTTTCTGTTGATCAACTGATAATAGCCAAACTATGTGCCTTTCCCATAACGCCACACTCCAAAAAATGAACTGCACTTAAATAACTCTATTTTGTTATAATTTGCTCACAGGCACATCAAAAGTAAAAAAGGACTTGAAAACCAAGCTGAATTTGTGATTCCCTAGTTTAAGATGTATTAATTTGTAATCGCTGTTATTCTAATGCAGGACAAGCCTTAATCAAACTAATAGCAAAATTAAAAGCAAGTCTTTAAATCCTTTAAACTGACTTAGCTTTATTCAGTGATGTCTGTGCTAGCAAAGATTTTTTTGTGCATAGGAAAGGCCAATGATACGGATTTGGGTGTTCTATTGCTACTCCCACCCACACAATATTCAAACATATACATAGTGGGCAATCTGTAACAGATGCTTGAAAACTTAGGTAAAATTAAATACTTAAAATAGAAGAAGCAGAAATTGAGCCTAATCAGGAAGATGTGGGCTTTGATTAACAGTTCAAAAACCTAAATATGCCAAATGTGACAGACCTAGCAAATTCTTTAGCACCACAATTGCCGAAAATCTGCTTCAAACAAAATCCATTCTCAAAATCTAGCACCAGTGATCACCTTATTCAGCCATCATGCCTTATTTTACAATGGCTCACACTTAGATTATGACAAACGCTTTTACTGCGGAAGCTAAACAATTCAGAAAATTTTAGAACATCCGGGAAAATTAATTTTATTTTGGCAACTGTCCTAACAAAAAAAAAAAAAAAAAGCTTCATTCTAATGGATGTGCATTGTTCAGTTTAAGTAACAGGTATTAAATCACTTTACAAATACAATATAAATTTGAGGCAACTCCAGGGGAGTTTTCTTAAAAATAATTTCAGTCTTCACCAATTCCCCCTGTTAAGGTCAGAGTCTCTAAGCCAGCATGGCTGAATTGTTTTAGTGCTCTCTGCTGAACACCTGCAAACATCAAACAAAAACTCCTGGTCCTTTACTGGGTTGACAAAAGCCTTTCATGTGAAAAATGCTCCATGGGAATGTCACGGCTGTGGCTCAGGTTACATTCCTTTCTCCCTTGCAGCCCTCACCATTTCTTAACATGGTAAGAAGCCATGTTTGTGAAATTAAAGATTAAAAGGAAATGTGGCTTTACTCTATTTTCATTCACACATTACAAATCACAATAGAGCATCATATATTAGATGAGTAAAAAGCTATTAAGATGACTTTAAGCATGAAATATTACCACGCTTCCTAAAGTACAGTTAGTTTCACTTCACTGCTTGGGATTACTTTTCTTTGGGGTCTTTTTCTTTTTTTTTTTTTTTAAATAAGAGAAGTTTCAGGTTAATGCAGAGGAATGACATCTGTGCTTCCCCATCAGAATAAATATGATTTTTGAAAGAGGACCACTAAGGGAAGGCAAGCTCAAACTTTAGAAGGGCATTTGTCCAGGAGGAAGAACATGCTGCATACTGATTGCTAAAATTCTGTGTTATCAAGATGCATTGCTAGAACAATAACCTGTATCCGTACATTATTAACGAGGCTACCTTTAAACCTTCCATATAGCTATCTAAAGCATCTCTTGAAGCAGTTGTCTGGGCACTATCATATAAAACCTGAATTTCTTGAGTCCTGGCTTATTACAAGAACGCACACCAAAGATTTCTAAAAAGCGAGACCATCGCATGCAGCTAGCTGGCCAGCAACAGCACAGTGCAGCAAGAGTCACGCTTCTCCTTCGTGCAGCTCTACCTTCAGGCCACGCATCCACCCTCTCACTGAGGATCAGTTAGGGGAGATTCACTGACATGTGGATTTTGACAACTTCTTTCAAACCACTGATCACTCACTGCAAAACTCCATGTCTAAAACCAAGTAACAGAGATTTATTGAGTAAATTCAAAATGATTTTCCCTGAAAAGAGTATACCCTGTGCTGCACATCATTGTGCAAACAATCTACCAACACAGAGAATACATTCCTCTATCAGACAGGGTACTTCATTCTCTCCCACCAAACACCGGTGTATCTGAGCATACAGACGTTGTTACACAGCGGGAGATTTCAGGTGTTATTTTAGGTGGTCCATATCTTAATATTGCTAACTGACTCCAGCTCATTAAATTATTTGTGTGTCTAAAATGATGTGTCAAAGTTACTTTAATGCTCTCAGCTTTAGAGACAGTAAAAAACAATAACAACCCCTCGATTCCACTCACAGTTCGGATTTGCTTTGCTATGTTATTTCTGATCAAAATGACTTCATAGATGAGATTTGTGATGCATTTATTAAATATAACTATCTAGTTAATTGCTGTCAGACCAAGGGTTAGTTGCTGCATTGGCTGGTATATAAGCATAGCAAATTGATTTGTCTGGCACAAATACTTTTCACTTCTCTCCAATGAAAACAAATATAGCAGATATTATATATTTGCTTAAACCAGGTATTTAAATTATATAATTCAGAAAATGGCAAAAAATAGGATTAAAATCTTCAGCTTGTGACATATAAGCCAAAATATGTTTGGAAGGTTATTCAAACCTAACAATAAAATTCTCCAAGTCACTCTACTCATAATACGACCAAATTTATGAAAATAAAGCATGTCATTTTGAAAGTCTGAACAGAATAAAATGCATAAAAGGAGTGCTTAATAATTGTAGGTGGCACTTGCTACAGTATCTTAAAAATGTATATTACAGACTGCCTTCAAATTTGGAGGTCTTTCTTTGGAAATAAGAAGTTAATTAACATACCAGTGCATTTAATAAAAATGGCTATACTGAATGCACAGAATAGGTTCCTTTAATTGAGTACAAACTGCAAATACCAGGCATGAAACTATATGCAATGACGTGTTTATATCTAGATATCCACTGGCAGTTTGCAGTGAAGACTTGTCCAAATTTACCATCTGATTTAGAACAGTACTCTGTGTATAACAATACTACGTACAGTGTGCTGGCATGTGTAATTGCCTGTGCTTTTAAAACACTGCAACTCCCTACCCAGAGATGTATTTGTGTCCTGTCCAAAACACCACATCCACAAAGCAGGGAAGCCTCTTAAACGAACTTAATAGAAGAGTAAGGAAATTTCAAATGCCTAAGTATCTTTGCTAGTTTTACTTCTAATTTGTCAGGCATATAAAAGCCTCTATATAAAACTTCAGTTGCCAGACAATTATTGCACACATATGTTCTACCGCAAAGAACTCTGATATTTCTTTTGTCATCAAATAGGACTCCTGCTTTTACGGAATGCAGAGGTTGCCCATACAGCCCCACTGCAGCCAAATAAACAAACACACAAACAAACAAATCATCCAGTGAAATTTCAGGGACTCTTCAAAAGCTGTCAGATATTTGGAAAGAAAATGCCCTGCTTCCAATCAGGAAAGGAAACTAGCCTGGAGATTTTAACTCAACAAAAAATATTTCATCAGCAAGCCTCGATCTCTGATACTAAAGAGTGCTTTCGCAGGAAGAGCTTGGTGTTTATACTCAGATACTTGCTCATTTATTTATTTAATTTAGGCAGCCTTCATTCTTATCTGCAAAATTAATTCTCACACGAGATGTTTTGATTACCATTTCTCACATACAAAAGATAGTATCTGAAACTGAAGATAAAAATCTCCAATGCTAAATCAAAAAAAAAAAAAAGGAAAAAGATTTAAACTAGCTCACCTCGAA
>VXAL01014919.1:440955-512486 GCA_013399475.1 Chauna torquata | reverse complement strand
CGCTCTCCGCCCTGCAGCCGGGCCACAGCGTGCGGCTTAGGCTGCCCTCCGGGCCCCGGCGGCACGGGGCTGGCGGCCCGGCAGCGGCCGGGGACGCAGCCTCGTGCCCTGTTGGGCCCTCGCTGGGCCCCCGCTGCCCGCGTCTGGCTCTGCAAAACCGGCGTAAACGCTTTTAATTACCCACCCGAAAGCCTCACCAACAGGTGACTTCTTACAGTCACATCTGGGGGGGGAGACGTTTGTGCTCTCATAAATTTTTTTCTCTTTCATCCGTTTCCTTTATAGGGATAGCAGAACATCTTTCTGTGAGAGGCTTGCATGGCTGTTTATCGTATCCCTGAGGGCTTGGAGGGGTTGCCAGCGATAAATCAATGTAGCCACATTTGCTGTAGGAGCGGTGGAACCGGCGTAAACACTTGCTGGGTACCGCAGCAGCGGGATGGGTGCAGAAGGGCTCTGGCCCCATAAGCCAGCTATCTCTCGTGACGCCCCCAGTCCTGGAGCGAGACTGTTAGTTGTCAGCATTTTTAATGCTGATAACAATCAGGAAGTTTTCTGGAAGAGCTGTGGGGACTTCAGGCTGCTTGGTTTTCCCCCAGTTTATCCTGAGCTGGTGTGAAGGCGGCCAAACCACCAAATCGTTATAGACATCGCTAGGAGATGCTATTAGAAGTTTCCTTTTCATAGACTAAGGTGAAACTTAGCATTTATAAAAAGCACCAGAGCTTAAAAGGGGGTGAAATAAAGCTGGAGTCGGAGACAGCCTCTGGACTGTGAATAAACTTTTGGTAGAAAATGAGACAAAACAGAATTTCACAACGTAGCATAATTCCCTAAGATGAGCAGAAATCTCAGCCATGTACGCATTTCAGGGAAAGAAAAAGAACAGATCTTGCTGTTCTCTCAGGAACAAATATACTATGGAATTTGTCATTAAATCAAAATAAGTGTTACTAAGCTATCTATCAACTGAAACATTAGTGAAAAATTTAACCAAAACTCTCCTCCTTTCTTTACCCCTTAATGCTGTAGGAACAGAAGGTAGTGCAGTGTTTCAAGACAATACAATAAGAGTGAAATCTCCTAATACAGATGTTTCACTCACTACAAAACATCTCCAACTTTGTAACTTGCATCACTTCATGGTAATGCAGTACACAGTTGTTCCCATGTTGTGACTTGCAAGGAGGGCACTGCATGTTTGAACATTGTTTGAGGGCTAGATTCATTACGTACTCTTTATTAGTTATAGCAAACGCTTGAAGTGTATGACATTTTAATTAACCTTTGCCAGAAGCCACAGGTTTTTTTCAGCACCATAAATCTGAGAAATGGTAAACTCCTGCTTCTATAGTAAAATTGCAGTTTTCAAAGTCAGCCCAAGAGGCGGTTGCCCCTAACCTGAGGACCCCTTCCAAGGTGGGAGCCCCCACCTAACCAGGGGCTTGAGACTGGTTTTGAAGCTCTACAAAGATACCTCACTTTGGGCAGGGAACTGCTGGGAAAAGGGTTTTCCTGCTCCGTGCTGCAGAGGTGCTCGCATGCTCCCAGTCCCGTTAGTTTCACTCGGGCTTCACTCTCTCTCTGTACCATGGGGACTTCGGTACTTAGAGACTGGGAGGAAACTTGAGATGGGTAGGCGGGGAGGGGACAGCACGGAGGAGAAGCATCTCCGACACCAGCAATAGCCCCAGCATCAGCTTTGGCTCGCGTTGTGTGGCGTGGAGATCGCCTCCACTCGCGCCGGGAGCGGTGTTCAGCGCGTGTACAGCCACCAGCCTGCAGGCCTGAGGGTGAGCATAGCTTTCCCAGATCGCTTCACGCCTCGTCCCAGGGACGTGTTTAGAAAAGCACCCCGAAGGCTGCCAGGAGAGCCCTTGTCTGTGGTGCCAACAAGGAAAGCCCCACCAGCTCCTGCAACAGACTGAAACCAAAACCACCAGAAAGGCAGCGCAGCGCTGTGGCTTCGGTACTAACACGGACTCTTTCCCCTCTAACACCTCACTGCGGTGCTAAGGTGTCAGGGGAAGCTGGTGCATTTGGAATAAAACTGGTGCCCCAAGGGAGGACTCCATCACCTTGTAGTTGGCCTGAAGACGGTATGAACAACTGACCTGCTTCTTCGTACTTGTCTCTAGTTTATCCAGATTACGTGGTAGAATACGTTCAATTTTACCACTAAGAAGGGGGTGTTTCATTGATGAGCATTTCCATTTCTCTGTAATGTTTCCATCCATGAAGTTCCCAGAGGAGCAGGAGACTCCTAGAGAGGCCTTGTAGACCTGAACAGCTCTCAGTTGTTACCGTTAGATGTGAGTTCTTCCAGGGGAAGTCTCCAATTTGTGTCAAAATCCTGGCCCTTGTGATGCTCGAAGGCTTCTGGCAGGGATAGGGCTTTGCAGAAGGGACTTCTCTCAGCAGGGCTCGCACCAGGACCTCACCACAGCCTCTCAACAGCTGTTTCAGAGAGAACGAGCCCAGATGATCTGCACAGCCCCAACCAGTGCAAGGCAGCTGGAGTAATTACCTAACTGGGCACTATTTGCAACTCTTCGTGAGAATCACAGAATCACAGAGTGGTTGGGGTTGGAAGGGACATAAAACCCCCCCAGTCCCACCCCCTGCCGTGGCAGGGCCACCTCCCAGCAGCCCAGGCTGCCCACAGCCCCATCCAGCCTTGCCTTGAGCACCGCCAGGGATGGGGCACCCACAACTAAACTCCATTAGCTACTAATGTAGAGAACTAAAATACATTAGCTCAAATCTCACCTTTCTTAAGGCAAGGCTGAAGCAGTCTCACCTTCGGCTGTCTCCCTGTCTAATGTGCTTTGCTGTCTAGCAGGTAATAATGGAGCATTTCTTGCCGTGGATTAAAACAGCGGCCAGGCGGTGCCGTGCAGCAGAGGCTCAGGCTGCCGCGCCGCAGGCAGAGCTCGGCCTCGCTGCCAACGTGCGAAACATCAGCCGGGAGCCGGAGCTCCTTCTGCGCGTAAATACCCGCAGTTGCACACTGCCGGCAGCCCGCCAGATTCCACCTTAGTTCTCTTCTGTCTCGCGACTGGTCTCCTCTTCTCTTCCAGTTAGCCGGGAGCATAGGCTGGGAAACACGAGATAATAGATTTCACCCTTCCAGCTCAAAATGTGCACTAATCTTCCAGAGCAAAAATCAAGAGGTATCTTAGCCACTTCCCAAACAGGCACTGAAGTGTTATGTTTAATGTTTTAAATGAGATACGTTTATTAAAAACGCTCCAGCAACTGCAGTTGCTTTTCGATAACCCTTTTGAATGTACTCAGGCTAAATTTGTCTCGATGGCTATACAATTTTAATTGTATGCTTCCCACATCTTAGTCGTAATAATAATCATACCATGTCTGAAGTAGGCAGAAAAGGTGCACTTTAGCAGCTAAGATATATGCAAGTACAGGGCTTTATTCTGGGTTCATATTCAGGCAAAATTCACGTAGATTTTAAAGGCAGTTTAGCTTTAATAAGGAAAACAAGATCCCCCTGTTCATTTGCAGTTAACAAACAAAACTTCACTGTGACAGGCACAGCACACATTTTGGTTTTATGATTTGCTTTAACGTACAAATATATAAATGTGACTGCTTAACTAGACCGCTCAGCACACGCCGTGCAGAGTGCTTGCTTCTGGCTGGAGCTGGGACCCTTAGTGGCAGCATTTCCTAAAAGTATTCATGCTCGTATGCAGATAGGCAACCCGTTTGAACACGCAGCCCTAGCTGGGTTTGAGCCCATATTAATTACCATTAAAGAATGAATCATTACCAACGCTCCTCTCTCCTTCCTCCCATCTCTGTTTGTGTGTGTGCACGGCTTCTGCTGTTGCCACTGATTTCAGCAGACCATGACTCGGGCTGTCTGACTGGTGTAGCGAAAGGAGCCCCGAGGGACATCAAGTCTTTCAATTCTTTTATGTTATAAAACAGCAGTGTCCTCTCCATAATTAAGGTTTAAACTTGCTGTCCAAAAATCTAATTTTCTGTTAGCTCACCATTAAAAAGTGATAGCTATTGCACATTGCACTTTCATGTGTGTCCAGTGGCTGGCAGCCAGCTTTTTTTTCAGACAATTTGGATGATTCTGCTGCTCCCAGTCTCCTCTGCACCACTACTTCCCATTACTGGAATGGTGATGCAGGTTTCTTTGACAAAAGAAGAAAGAGAGAAGCCAGCAAGCAGCAGAAAGTGCACAGAATGTGGGGGAAAAGCAACACAAACGACACTGAAGGGCAACAAACCAAAACTTGATAAAAAGGAAAAGTTTTTGTTATATTAAAAAAGAGCCTGGTGAATCTGTGAATTCAGGTACTGCCGAAGTCTGGGAAATCAGCAGGTTTCCAAAAAGGAGTGGGTGTTCATAGGGAAGAGGAGGGCACCAGCGCTTGCTTGGGTGCGGAAAATTCACGTGCATACTCAAATGCAAAGTTTTAGCAGCACCATCTTCTCTCTTTCCTCCTTCACTGAATTTAAGTCCAGAGCAAGAGACCTTGGTGGCCACGCAGTTCATCCTCTCTGCAACAGATTTGTGGGGGGTTGGTTTCTTTTATGGGATGCCTTTATTTTTTTTAATGCCAAAAATTAGATTGCTTGTAGCTGAGGACCAGACACCACCACTGAAGAAAGAAACCAAAGGAAGCCTGGCTTGCTCAGGACTAAGCGTATCCATCAACTTGGCCACTAGCAGCTTGGGACCCATTCCGCAGCTATAGGAGGTATTTTTAGCACATGGAAAAAAAGTGTCATGAGCACATGATATGAAAAATACACAAAGCAATCTATCACTTTTATGTCCTTTATTCTACCATAATCAGGTTAGGAGTTTTCTCCCCCGCTTGCCTCCGTTGCGGAAGAGCCTGCGGGGCCATGCAGGAGTGCAGAGCCCCGGCGCACCCCGGGCGCTCCGCAGGAGCCGGGGCTGCCCAGCACCGGCACGGCCAAGGCTCAGCACCGTGCTCACGTCTCCCTACTGTCGTCTCCTCAGTGCAAATCCGTTTGTTTCTTTCATTTCAGCCGCCTTCATTTCCTGCCTGTCACACACAGTGGAGACAAAAGGAAACAAAAATGCCCATTTGAGCTGAAACCTCACATGGGCTTAAAAGAAAGGAGCAGACTATTTGCTCTAAGGGTTAACACAATGAGGGGAAAAGAGCAGAAGAGATCTCTTTGTCCCCACTGCCCCGCTTGGGAAACTGCTCCGTGTCCTCACTGCCTTCACGCAGCAGCCACAAAGCTGCGTGGGACCAGCCGGTCGCTGGCGTGCCCTCGTGCGCAGCGTGCCCCGTGCAGCCCCTGGCCGGCCCAGCCACGTCTTCGCGCCCGCAGCCGCGAGCACCAATCCCACGAGAGTCGCCACGGAGCCGCGCTGCCCCGGCTCTCGGCCGGGTCCAGGTTCTGCCCCAGTGCCAGGAGCTGCGGCGATGGGCACGAGGGCTCGCCCGCAAACGCTGTGCCTAGAAGAAAGTTGGGAACGATTTTTCAACGTAGAAAATGTGAAAGTAAAAAGTACGCGTGCACAAAAGCTCGATTTCACGTTGTGCCTGCTTTGTGAACATGCCATGAAATAAATAACGACTTGGCAGCCCCTGCTCTGGTTTGGTACGGAATAGCTAAAGCTGGAAGTGGGGACTTCCATGTCGACAGCAGGCTCAACGTGAGCCAGCAGCGTGCCCTGCCAGCCAGGAGGGCAAACCGCATTTTGGGGTGCATTAAACACAGCATGGCCAGCCAGTCGAAAGAGGTGATTAGCCCACTATATTTAGTGTTGGTGCAGCCTCACCCTGAATGTTGTGTGCAGTTCTGGGCTCTGCAATCTAAAAAAGATGTTAAGGTCCGTGAAAGCATCCAGGGGAGGGCAACAAAGCTGGTAAAAGGGAGGTGCCTGTCTCTTCTCCCTGGTAACAGATGACAGGACGTGACAGCACAGAGCTGTGCCAGGGGAGGTCAGATTACATACAAGGAAAAATTCCCTTTTTCATAAGTTTCTCCAGGCATTGGATGATCTTTGTTGCTCTTCTTCTCATTTGCCAGCTAGGATAGGATAAGATAGGATAGGATAGGATAGGATAGGATAGGATAGGATAGGATAGGATAGGATAGGATAGTTCAGTTGGAAGAGACATTCAAAGATCATCCAGTCCAACTCTTCAGGGCTAACCAAAAGTTAAAAAATATTATCACTACCTCAAGTAAAAAAAAAATTAATTAAAAAAAAATGCAGTCTTCGACAAAGAACTGGAAACAAGAACGCAGAATGTGCGATACAGCTCTGTAGGATAAGCTGATGGGGCAGGAAATGCTTTGGAGCTCAGTTCAACAAAGAAAAGATAGGCTGGGCAGGAAGAGGCCAGATGCAATAGAGTCATTTCTCTGGCTTGCAGGAAAGCCTTTAAAATAGGAGATATTAGGCTGTGGAATAATCTCTGTTGGGAAGATATAAAAATTCTTTTACCTATGACTTTTACTCTAAATTTAAGAATATATTCCCTACAGGATAGAGCTGCATTCACAAGAAGCTGGACCTGCTCCTCTGGTACAACCTCTCCATAGCTGTTCTAGGAAATTCCATCATTCAGTTTGTTGCTGTGCATTGCTGAAGCTATGGGAATGAAAAACGCTGATCACGCTATAAATATTAACTACACGTAAGAACTACTCAAAGGTTTTCAAGCAAAGAGAACAAGCTGAATTATAACCAGCAATTTCAGGATGTGGAGAAAGAAGGCGTTTTCTTTAATTCGCTCCGCCTGCATCAGCCACATCTCCCCGGAATGCTGGTGGCTGCTTGACAGCAAGCGAGATGCTCTCAAACCCGATTGCCGATTAGGGCGTTTGTGTGTGTAATGGAACTGCCACTCAACGCATTCAAAATGTATGTTCAGTGTTTCACAAATCCATTCAAACTTTCATTAAAATTTCTACATCACTAATGATGCCTGCGTCTCCCTTTCCCTTTGCCAAATATACTCAGAGATACCAAAAAACACGCGTTAGACATGGAAAAGATCACTGAGATTATTTGGCACTCTTCCTACCAGATGAGCCTATGAACGCCCCCTTCCCTGCCTCGTTATAAGGAGCAGCAAGACTGGGCTGACCCTCGTTCGTTCGCAGAGAAACCCCATGCTGTGACCAACCTCACTCCGCATCCACCTGTACGAGGAGTAATCCCTGGCAGTAAATACTGCCTCATTCCAGCTTGCTGATTTTCTCTGGGGGCAAATCTCCTTGGCATTTTCATTCTGTATTAGAAAAGAGGAAACCACCCAGTATCTTAAGTAATTTTGTTTTTTTAAACACTCCATTTGCTTGCTGTCACATTACCTCCTTTTCAAATGGTACACCGTGACCATTTTTATACATAAATAACGTCTTGAATTTGAACAAACCATGTCCACAGGATATTCTTAAAGTGAGAAATGAATTGCTTTAGAAAAAAGTACAGCATTATTGGAATATGGAGCACAGCAGGTATTAGCTAATAATACCTAACATTTGCCATATCCTGGACAGACAGCGGAACTGCATACATTAATTAAAAGCAGGCTTTCGGGAAAATATTACAAGCTTGTGCTGTAATACAGCGCGGGGGCCGCCGCGGAGCTGGGGGCGGCAGGCAGGGCGGTGCAGCAGGGCTGCTCAGGGCACCATGCTCGTGCTCGGTACGGGCGCTCCCGCGGCTCGCTGCCGTGGAACAGAGGTAGGAGGCAGGAGACCTTGCAGGGCTTGGTATTTCTGGGGCTACGGGGAAAGCCGGGCAAAAGTTCAGCTCCTAAGTGCCACAACTGAAGTAGCTCTGGAGTTGATGGGTAAGTAGTGCCCTGTACCCCAGCGACCCTGCACTCAGTCCAGTGATTTTCCCAGTTCATAAAGATTGGAGCTAGGAAGAAAGCCACAATTTCCCAGATTCTATCTAAGTGCTGCCTGGACCGCGCACGCTTTGTGCAAATCGTGCCTGTGGATAGTGCCAGGCACCAGAGCCGCGGGCTCTGCACGAGCGCCGCAGCACAAACGCAGACGTGGCCCTGCCTCTAGTGGGAGTGCAGCTGGACTGGGGAAAGCATGAAGTTAGACTGCAAAAAACACTCCTGATAAAAACTGCTGTGCAGTATTGACATTCTCATGCCATTTGCAAATGAAGATCAGACATTCTCATGCCATTTGCAAATTGAAGTGCTGCACTATTTTTAATTTTTATCAAAGCCCCGTGCTGTGCAGCGATGCTGAACTCCATCAGTGCTGCGGCTCGGCACCGCATTGAGGGCTTGTGACTCAGTTCTGGCTCTGCTGTCCAGCAGGGCAAGGAGGTAACAGCTGGAGTTGTTTCCAGGCGGTGGTGCAAAGGTTCATTCCTCTGATTGATTAAAAAGGGGTTTTAGCAGGGCACCAACCTGGCAGAAAATGTGACTGCCATTGATTCAACCTAGCGCTTTGAGATGAAAGTCCTAAAAGAATTTGTCCTGCTCTTAACCAACCTCAGCAGGACCGATAGCCCCTGCTGTAGCAAGGGCGTTGGGGTGTACGAGGCAATCACCTGGCGTTGGACCATGCCCAGTCTCCCGCCAGGAGCATGCTTCCTCATTCGCTCTTAAAACGTTGATGGCGAAATGCCAGATGCCTTCTGGCGGTACTTCTCCTGGGAGGGCAGGGGCATTAGTGGAGGAGATCAGCATCTCCCATGGTTGGTGCCCACAGTGGAGAGCCTGAACTTCCCTCCATTCCCTTCAAAATCCTCTACCGTCCTGGGCTGGCCGGCCAGTTCCCAGTGTGCCTCCAAGTACTATGAGAATACTTGCGAAACAGCGCTTTCATCTGCAGAGATGTGCTGGATGGTAGTGGCATCAGGTGCGGTATTTTGTGTTCCCAGCCCCTCCTGGAAAACCTTGAGGAACCTGCAGCATCTGATAGCAACATACAAGCAGTCTGCCTGGAGGCAATATTATTTGTCATGTTGAATCATAGAAATAAAGGGCCAGAAGGCCTGAGGGAAAAACAGCCCAGCCCTCATTGCAGGGCCAGGACAAAGTGTATCTAAACTGCCCTTGGCAGGTGTTGGCTTGATGCGCTCTTGAAAGCTTCCAGAAAGAAAGGTGCCACCATTTCCTCAGATAACTGGTACTGAAGTTTCCCATCCCTATCAAAACACTTTTCCTAAAACCTAACCTCAGTCATCCTGACTGCAAACAGCCAGCTTTTCATGATCATGATGCAGCAACCGGGAGAACAATGGCTCATGCCTTTCCTTGCATCACGTGCTGGCTATCGGATGGAAAAGTAGAAATGCCTGTCAGCTAATTCCTGTGTTCCTTCAGACCAGAGATTTTTTCTGGGTTGTTTTCTATGTGGTAGAGAGGTGATCTGGCACAAGGGGAACATTTGCCTTGCAGAAATTTGTTTGGCAGTGAGGACAGGCACGTTCACAGTACAGCACAGCCGATGGCGACTCCCAGCAAGGTGTGGAGGAGCACTTCTGTCCTTTCTCCACCCCTGCATTAGTGCCTCCTCCTCCTCACTCGCTGCTCATTGCAGGTGCCAAAGAACCTCAGTCCCACGCCATCTTCCATCTGCAAAACCCCTTTTTATACTTTAAAATCGGAGCACTATTGGGTATGGTGTACCTGGGCACGGACAACTGGATGTTCCTGTTTGTTTCCCGCCACCTCGCTGAAGAAGGGAGCCCCGAAGCAAAGTGCTTGGCGGTTCACTCACTTAATCAGAGGAGTTCGTTTGTGCTTGCAATATCCCCCAGGGCCATCACTCTCCTGCAGAGTTGCCTCTGCTACCAACACCTCGGAGAAGTTAGCCATGCAAGGACTGCTTGGGCAGCAGAAGGAAGCAGTGACAAATGTTACCTATTTCAAACAAAATATGGTTCTTTGTCTTCTCTGGAAGGTACAAATGCATAACCCATGCATGTGGATTTAAGTAGCTCTGATTCACATTTTAACAAGCATATGAGTCTTGGAAAGAGCTTGCCAAGGAGCAGTAAATTTGTTTGAAGTGAGAACATCTCTGTAGGTGCATATTGACATCTATGTATTCATGCACCATAGAGGGACCGGTATCATTCTGTCTTCCCTTAATTATCCATTTTAAAATTAGATCATGTCTAGAAAAATATTAAATATTGAGTTTAATTTGTGTCCAATCTATGGAGAGTCAGCACAAGAGTTTCAATGGCTAGTTATCCTCAGTGTTCAGAAATTACATACTGTTTTTGCCTGAATATATCTTGCGTCACTGTCAGATTTCTTTCTTACATTTTTTTCCACAGTGAAAGGCTCTGCATTGCCAATTTCCATTTCATGAATGAGATTGGCAAACTCTAAGCCTTGGACTTTCTTGCAATTAACCAGAAGACATATTTTTGTAGTGTAACTGTGTTCATAGCACTGTCTGAATCTTTGCCAACTAATTGGCATCTTCTTTTTAAATTTGGTATGCTAGAGCCGGACATACTGTTCCAGTAGCAGCCTCACCAAAGCAAATACAGAGGCAACACAACCTCTCTGCCACATAAATCTGTATTCCTCTGTTTAAAAAAACTTATGGATGCCATTTGTTCTTTTGGTCCCAGCGTCACACTTCACTCTTACCTTCTGCTGATTAAATTGCTGTGACATAGAAGCCCTTTGAAAGGTTCCTTTGAAACCATGGTTCCTCAGACACAGTCCAAGAGGCTATAAGCGTAGCCTACTTTCTTCATCCTTAAATAAATTTTCCATGTTAAACAACATCAAAATGCACGTTGCATCAAGAGTGAAGTTTGGCTGATAATGTCTATCTTGTATAAAGCCATGTAGATGGGCAACGGTTGTATTGGCCTTTTGTAGCTCATGATTTCAAAGTTTTGCCATTTCCCTGCTGTGCCTTGGATGGATGGGTGGATGGGTGGATGGATGCATGGGTGGATGGATGGATGCTTGACTGCCATGCACATATTATCTCCTCTGTGACTCTCAGAGCACAGTGGTAGATGTGAAATTTAAATCTATACCTCTGGGGTTCTCCAAGTGGGCTAGAGCTTGTTCAGGCAACATTAAGAGCCCTTAGTTAGTTCATTATTTATTTTCAGAACAAACTTGTTTAATGTTTCTGCCTTTGCTCCCTATGACTAACAGCTGTGTTGTTCCTATCTGGTAATCTAACAACAATACCATAGATAGTATTCTTTCTTTAAAGAAAACACACACACACACACACACAAAAAAGCTTTGCTGCACTTATTTCTGCATGTCTTTTCTCCTTATTTTACTACAGTGACTCCAATTCTTCCAATTCTTACAGTAAATACATGTTTTTTCTATTTAAGATAGGCTTTTAGGCAGCTGCTGTCACTTGTCTATAGGTCAAGTCCATTTTTTACAGAGGGGTATGTGCAAACAATCCCAATGGCAGTCCTACAGTCCGTGCTGGAAAGGAAAGTGAGGACTGCACACCGTTTACCCCAGCCGGCTGTCCTTGGACAGACGGACCCCAGAGGGATTCAGACACACAGCCCAGGTGCCTGCGAGGGGTTTCTGTCCAGCTTTAGGGCCATGGTCCACCCTGTCCTCTCTCCTACCTCCAGCTGCTGCCTGTCTCCATCTTCCTTCTGGGGAAGGTGCAGACGAAACATCTGGCCAGCTGTGCACGTCTGCAGATACCCCCTTGCTGCCTTACAAGTGTCCGGTTACTTCCCTGCTACATCAGCTTTGAACGTAGCATTAGGTGTAATGGCATTGCTGGGGCTGTTCCCAACCACTATGGCATTTTAATTTCTGTAAACAAAATGCTTTCCAAAGGTGATATTTGAGCACTGAGATTAATCCACACCTGATACATCCCTGCTTCTCCAGAGATGCAATTTAGCTGCAAAACAGGGATAACATACTACTGTATTTCCCATCTTAGAAAGGTGGCATATTTAAAAAGATCTCTGTGGTGTGCTTATTTTATTTCAGAAAAAAATGTATTATTTCCTTCCAAATCTAAAAGGAAAAACTAATCACCAAGTAGAAAGTAAGGGAATCATGTATTGCTTCTGAAAAAGCTGAAATGCAACATGAAGTTTGGTCCATAATTATAGTGTCATGCTACACTTGCCTTCTAGTTCAGATTTTGTTCACTTCTAACATATTTTAGAGAAATGATTGATAAGATGGAGACTTTAATCGAGCACAGCAATGACTTAATGAGACCGTAAAACAGACATACTGCATTGCTATAACCTCTTGATGGGAGTATAGCACAAAGTACCTATAACAATATGCTGGAGGCAGAGTTAATTTAAGAGTCATTGTTTATTCAGCCACCTGAGTGCAGTTGCCCTCATTTCCATTATGAAAGCCCCAGCTCCGTGGCATGATTATTTTGTTTGAGATGGAAATCCAAAATGGGAAAATGGAAAAATATGAAAAGCAAGTAGTAAAATAGCTCAAGGAAGTGGGATATATGCAGTTGAAAGAGAAATGCTAGAATGGCTCCAAAGGTGATGGATAGTCACGCTCACGTACCAGGCACTCTTCCAAGGAACAGCAATCCTGGAAAAATTCCTCCCAGAGAGAGGACTATCTACGGCACAGCCCTGGGTCCTTGTAAAGAGTCATCCTACAGGGCAAGAGGAGATGGGAAAGGGGCTGAATGAAGGCTCCGTTAATGCTCTAAGAGCAGGATGTGGCAGTCCTTAAATGGAGAAAAGAATGATGGTGTGCACGCAGGCTCGGGGGGGCCAGGAGGCCTTGCCTTTTATAGCTGGTGGTGTCTCCGGCCTCTCCAAGAGGCTCCTGCTTTCAGCCTCTAATTCCCTTTGCCTCCGCCAGAAGACACCAGGCAGGAGAGGTGCTGCGCGCTGGGGGCTGGCAGCAGGGCTGCTGGGACCGGTCCCCACGCTGCGTGGGGGCTCCGGGCCACTGCAGCGTCTCTGCTCCATCCTGCGAACACCCCAAAAGGCACGTCTCGCACTGCCCACCCCCCGTGCTGGACCGGCAGCCCTGCTGCTTTGGGGTGCAGTAACACCCCAACGCTGATCCCACCAAATCAGCGTGGGCTGGATTACAGATGTTAAAGTCGTGGATGAAAATACTTATTAAAAGCCTGAAACTTTGAGCAGGAGCACCTTAAAAACACGTGTTGTGCCTCAGCCACCTGGACAGCACTCAGAAAATAACCTGGTGCCAAGCAGGGGCAGCTCGGAGATGATGGGGAGTTTTCCGGCAGGGTGAAGGCCAGGAAACGAGCAATAGCAGGGTATGACCAGTGAGGCAGGGCGAGGGAGATGAAATGAGCTCCCAGCTGAAGTTCTGGCCAACGCGAGGCCTGATGGAGAAACAGTGACCGGGGCTGTTCCCGATAGCGAAGGAAGGATGAAAGAAAGGGGCAATCTGCGCCAGCCCCTTCCCGCGATGCTGGACAGCAAGGAAAGCAAAACACCTTAAATCTGCTCATAACCAGTTCACATAAATGACAAAAGGAGTGTGCCAGATGACAACACAGCACGATTCCTATGCGTTGCGGATGGATACTGTGCTGTGAAAGTGATTCAAACTCTGTTTGTATTTCCAGTGACAGCTTTGCCATTCTCCTTCCAATCTCCAAGCCAGATTAATGGGGAGAATTAATTTTGCTCCGGTCTTTGTGCTTCCACCACAAAACGATAAGTCTCGGCGCTGCTTTTTCATCTGGCGTTTTCTTCCAGCTCAGCAACCCACAGCGGGCAGCAGCAGAACCAGGGCGAGCAGAGTTCGCCGCCCCGAGCCAGCAACCAGCCCTGTCTGAAGCGGCTGTTACTGGGACAGGAGGGCAAGATGCAATTAATGCAATTTAAATGAAACTGAGCTTTGTAGTTTTGTGAGAAAATAGGAAAAAAGCATGCATGCATTTAGGGAACAAGAGCTGGCTGAAGTATCTAGAAGAGGCGGACAATCAATGTATGCAAAATGGCCACAGGTAAAGCTGCTGTAACTAATTCATACCATTACGGGTGAACCTGTCGCCAGAACTGACACTGAAAATTGAATTCTGTATTCTCTCCGCAGCCATACCAATATCAGCTATATTAAATCTGTGTTTAAAATAGGCTGTTGCATGTAGAGCCGAGATAAATGGCCCGGCGCGTTGGTGACAGCTTCCCACCCGCAAATCCTCTCCTCCAGTTCGGCCTGGCGAGCGCTCCTTTTGCACTACCACGAGTGACTTCAGGAGATAAGATGAAAATATGCAATATAAAAGTAAAAGCCTACAATGTGGCCAAATCTTTGACATTAGAGATGTAAACTTTCCAAGCGGGAAAGGGACTGTGTAAGAAAATGGATTTGGGGGTGGGGGGTGTAAAAAAAAATGTTTTTTTCTCAAGTGGAATTATTGACTTGCAAAACTTGTAAAAAACGCTTCCACTGCTGCAGACTGAGTGTGTGCACATGCAGCCACACACACAAAAACACTTCTTCATAACCTGGGTATGCAAGGAGAAAGGAAAGGTTCTGAATGTCAGTTAAATATTCTTTCATTTCGCCTTCGGTGCTCGCCTGCTGTAAATCGACAAAAATTCAGTGGGTGCGGACAAATGTCCCGACCCGACGGATGCCTGCAGCACAGAGGTGGCCACGCTGGGCCCTGCACGCCTCCATTTCTAACCAGAAACGTTGAAGAGTTCCGGAAAGTTCTGCTGAGTTTCATATAATGATGTAAGGAAAACAGGTAAGCACTAGTTGCCCGTACATGCTATTTCCATTACTGGGCTCAGCAATTTGCTTCACTAGTATTTCTGCAGTGTCTTCGTTTGACCCAAAGAACAATTCTGGGGAGAACAGGACAATGTATGTGGATTTTGCATTGAAAATGGCTACACTATTCATTATATTTTCTGTGCTTCACGTATCTACTGAGTGATAAAAAGTATTCTCTATATTTCAATAGGAATTTGGTATGAATATTTATCCTAGATAAGTAGAATTTCTACACACATACTGAGACAGAAAAACGGAGCCTGGTGGTACTGAGATGACTTTGATGATGAGCAGTTTTCATATCATACATCAGCCTTAAGTAATAATTGCAGGGGAGCTGCTTATAGCCAGCAGCAGACCAGGCTTGCTCAGTTACGGTCCAGAGAAACAGCTAATGCTCCTATAAACAATTTGTCACCCGTAATAACGAGCGATTCAGAAGGGATTAGGTTCTACTGCCCGAACCACAATCAGCAGTCCCTGGTCTGCATGTCATCAGGTGCTTACAAAAAGCAGAAAATAAAAGCAGAGAGTATCACATACACACTGATAGCTAATTAAACCAAGCGCAGTGTGAGATGCATCACTGTGCAATGTCTCTTACATTATATGCCAGGAGATGGGAAAACTGAGCAAAGCAGCCCAGAGGACTGAATGCGAATCAAAAAAAGAAAAAGCTAGAAAGGGAAAAGAAAAGCTCAAAGTACTGGCTGTGCCGAGAGCCGCTGCAGGAGGCCCTGTCCCTGCACCGTTAGATCGTGGGAAGCGCTCTCACCCCCTTTGCCTGAGTCCTGCACCTTACGCAACGTCACCTGTCCCCCAGCGCACCCGCCGCGCACCCCAGCGCCTGGCCGTACCCGCGGTACCCGCAGCCTGCTGCCGCTGTGACTCCAGCATCAGCCGCACCCAACAGGTCCTCTGGAAGCAAAACCAAGAAGCTGTGGTGGGTTGGAATCACCCGTATTTATACAAGGGGATGTTTAAAGGAGCCCTCCCAAGGCCGGCAGCCGCATATGTAAATTGTGATGGTTACTGTTATTAACAACAGCACATGGACTGGGAGGCTTCCTGTGGGGTTCGAGGCATTTTCCTTGTGTACTTTTTAAAGTTTTTTTTTTAGGCAGACTAAATAACATGTACCTCACCATTTTCAGCAGAGCAGACCGGGCTGTGCAGCTGCTTCCGCCCACAAAGCCGCCAGCCTGGGGTCGTGCTGCTTCTCGGGGCGCTGGGGGCCGGGCGAGCGAACGCCGCGCGCACCCGAGGCCAGACTTCAGCTAATGCTCCCCAACAGCTGCAGCAGAATGGAAGCGGGTGGCTTCTCACTTGTCATTTTCCTCCATTCATATCTTGATTCATTCTGCTTTCAGAATGACTAGACTGAGAATATGAGGAGTCAATTGACCATCGGTACAATTTCTTAAATGACTCCCATCTTTTATTCTTCACGATGCACTTCATTCCTCAACTCAAGACCTCATTTTGCAAAGGTAAGGCAGCTCGGAGCTCTGCTACAAAAGAAGCAAGTTAATTAGCCTCCTTGGTGTATCTATTGCATTGCACCCCTGCTATTTGACAAGCAGTGAGCCATCTTCTGCCATTGCCTGAGATTTTTCATGAGGCTTATTTAAATACAGCTTCCTACAGGTCCTTTTGCATTTTTAGAATCATCATTGAATTTACATGAAAGAAATAATGTATTTTGCCTAATTAGAAACCATTAATTTGCGGGAACAGATGGAAACTGTTTGTTTGTGAGACAGATCTTTCGTTTGCTCTGTAAAAGATACATTGCATCTGTGCAGCACACACAGTTTTCAGCTCATTGCTGCTGCAGACTTTGCAGCACGTATCTAAAGACCATTTGCATTGGGGCAAACACTACAGAGGGAGCTTAAGGCATTTACTTACCAGAGTGCTAGAGAAATTTGACATCAACCCCCTCGATGCTTTTGAAAATACCATCGTACCATTTCGGGCAATGCTGTCATTCTTCATGAATCTGGCGGTCACTAATGCAGCAGCAAACCCTGGAGAGCAAAGTATATTCTGCCCCCGTCCACAGTATAGCTTTATTTAGTTGGTCTCTAGCAGTTCTGGTAGGAATAAATAAACTACTTTTGAGAATGACACAGCCTTCTTCTTCAACTGCAAAGGGTCTTACGTTTTTGTACAGTGGCGTCAGACGAATGACCCTTTCCTTACTGAAGGAACGGGCTCCTGCTGTGCTGTTGTAGTTGTGTTTCTCCCCATAAATGCCTGGACAGGTTGGAATTGCTCTAGGCCACATCCATAGCAAAGCTTAAGAGCTGAACTCTTTGTCCAAGCAGGTTTTGTCACATTGATTTTGAATTGCTTATGGGAAAGTCAAAATCTAGAAGAGCGCATGGAGTGTCTATTGCACCAAACGTTCGCATCGGCACATCTTTGTAAGGTGGTGCAACCCCCTCTGGATCCCACCTCTGCTTCCTAGTGGAACGAGGGGACAGTGAAGGTGTGGTGCTTTCAAGGCTTGGTGCAGGACAATCACAACTCGTACCGCTGCGTGAGTTAAACAATGCACCGCTGACTGCCGTTGCTGCTGTCGGTAGGTTTGCAGACCTCGGTGGCAAGGCACAAGCAGCACGCCTGCCTCGATGCTTCAGGAAAGTGCTGCTTTGCCAGGACCAGCAGAGCCAGCACATCCCCCAGGGTCTGTACAACGGGGCATCCATAACATCCATCCTGGCTGTGCCCAGGTACAGCATGCGGCAGCATTGTAACACGGCAACTTTACAGCATGAGCAGCTTACTCCTTTAATTCTTCTCTCTTTCCTCTTGTGAGACACTCAGACCTGCCCTGCTCCCTGGCATTTGCCAGAACAAGAGCAAACGACTAATGCCTCCAGCAGCCCAGCTAGGGGAACTCACTGCTGCCTTTGGGCACAAATGCCAATATTTCCATTCTGGAAACAACGTATGCTCTGTGAGAACTGGGCTAACGAAAACCACCACTCAGTAACCTCACTTATCCCTCCAGTGTGAAGAACGGTCACTGGGAATGCATTTTGCACTTGCTGTCATCCACACCTTATCCTCACACAAGGGAAAAGTGCATTCCTCCTTTAAATTACATAAAAGAGACCTTTTAAAAATAATTTTCACATTTGCTTTTTATTATTATTATTATTACTTCATTAGTTTTGGTATAAGAGAGCTACCATTCTCTGGAAACAGGGCCTGAGCGCTGGCAGGACACAGTGCCAGGCCAGCACCTGCTGACTGTTTTTCTCCAGTTCCTGAAGATGCAGATTAGACTTCTATGGCTACTATCTGACTTGAGTTAAAACAGGGGAAAAAAAGGGAAAACAAAGAGGCTTGGGGCAGCCTGCAGACTGGAGACTTTAGTCATATTTCATTTTCAACTGAAAAATATGCTATCATTGTACAGTGTTCAGAAAAGGATTAGAAATTGTCCAGGATATAGATGAGAAAAATAAAAGATAGATCTTATGACAGAAGAAAAATGAACAATAACAAAAATCCGCTATTGTCCAGCTCTCTGAGGGAAAGAGGTGGCAAATCTGTGCTTTCTGAGGCTTTTTGCTGAGTATAATACAATTTCTCAGGCATGTTGCTGTCTGATAACTGTGGATGAAGTGTTTGTTTCAGAAGAATTTGGCATGGTCAGAAAGCTATGCATAAGGCAGGCTCACATAAACTGATTAGCACTGAGAGAGGAATGGAGATGCTATCTTTGCTGTGAGCACAGCTTTCTGAAAACCTCCCTGTAATAATTATACTGGCTGATATTCTCAAATACAAAGCCCCACAGATAGCCTATTCTGAACTGAATTAAAAATCGCAAATCGGAAGTTGATTCAAACTGCAACTCGTTAGTGCATATAGAGACACGAGTGAAAAACGAGTTATTTGTGAGGAGCATTGAAATCAGCGCGATCTGTCAGGACACTCCCGCAGTCCAGGCTCTGTCCTTCATCATCCTCTGAAGAGGGACACTCTGGTCCCAAAATGAGCACAGTGGACGAGGTTGCCTCTTGGATTAGGGCTTAATTTTGCAATCTCTTTAGTAAAGTGCACCTGAAATCCCCAGGGGACTTCTGAGTTAGAAATTGTTTATAGTTTTATGTCACTACTCATTTAAACACGTTGCTCTGTTTCAGAAAATTGCTTTTCCAGGCACAATACTTATTTTTAAACAGAAAGTCCAACTAATATTTGTTAGAACATGTTTCATTTGGTAGACTGTTTCAAACAGCAGAAATTCTTAACTGTGACCTACTTCAAAATAAAGACTGAAATAAATCACATAGTTAAAAGGTTGTTTTAGAAAAGATATGAGATGACTGGAAAACACTCTGAATACAGGCAATTCTTTAATTCCTGGTTTTCCATCAAGGGTCACATTTTCAAATTTGGCTGCATGCATTTTTAGAAACGAGAACCCGTGACTCCACAAACTTTAGCAGGACAGCAGCAGCTCTTGGATAAACTGATAGAAAATTATGCAGACATTGACTAGCAATCTAGCCAGACTGAAAGCATTTTCTTTTTATAATCAGACAGTTTTCCAACAGCCAGGCACAGGAGCAGACGAAATGCCCAGCGTGGATACCAGCAGAGTGGTTTCCTTGGCAATTGTAACTATGCAAAAGACTTTAGTTTCCTTCTCTCTGCTAATATAAGCAAATATTTAAGCTTATCAACTGATCTATAAAGGTTAGTTCAATTAAAATCAGGTCACCTAATTAATTTGAAATCACAGGGCTGTAACCAGAAAACCATGCAAACATACACATATCTGTGAACGTTTTAGCAATTCAATGGACTTTGACTGGGTTATTCCTTGCTTACAGCGATGCACATATTTTCATGCTTTGATTTATTCAGAGTACAGAAAGCTGTAGCAGTCAAAGGCAGACCTGGGAAGAGTTGTGTAGACCCAATCTGGATGAGACCAAGGCAGTTCCTGCCTGAAAGCTGAGCTTCTCAGTGCTGGCTGCCCCACAAGTCAGATGAAGGCTTATGGAGTCTTCGTTTAACATACAGAGCTCATCTGGGACACAAGTATATGCATAATTTATTTCTACCTTTCCGTTTTAAGTAGAAACAATCCCTTATATGTATGAGTCATGTGAGAGATGCAAAGTTCCTTCTACAAGCCCGACGTGAAAATACATGCACTCGTCTCCTGCAACAAGCAGCAGCCGATGTAAGCTGCACGGTGCCGCATATTCAGAGACAAAGTGTCACAGGCTCTGCGGTAGTGCTTCAGGGGCTCCTAATCAAAGTAGTTCATGCAGCAGAAGAAAGGGTTGGTCATGTCATCTGAAAATAAATGGAAACTGGGTCTGGCCCCCATACTAGGTATTCCTGGTCCTGGAGGGAAGCTCTGTGCAGATCATTTCCCAAGCACAGATGCACATTGGCATGTACAAATGCTTGATCAGGGCCTATTAAAGATAATTTTTTCTTATAAATAACTTGTCAGACTGTCCCCATCTTGTCTTTTCAAGAATACCAGCTACCTGGAAATGCTTTCTCATTCCTTTTGTATGAATCAATGGAAAGAAATAGCTGAAGTAGAAGATTAATTAATAAAATTAAGAAAGAACCTCACATTTCCTTCTGGCATGAAAGGAGAAGGAAGAATTCACAGCTAAGGAGAAGGCACCGACGAGCGCTGAGCCCTCGCGGGAAGCACGGGCAGTGCCTTCGGGTTAGAGAAGGTCCCACGCAGCTCCGGCCAGCCTGGACCTCTGCTTGAGCCGCGCCTGGCTACACCTGACACCAAGGACATTTACCCACCTTGAGCGTTTTCGGGACCCAGCCGAAGTCTTTCCTTTCACAGGAACCCAAGTGACACCGGTGCTGAGAAGTCTCCCTGTTCCTCCCGCTGCCGCAGGTCACCGCTAACGAGGACGGGCACCGCACCACCTGGCGGGACGTCTCCCTCTCGGCAGGCGGGCACGAGCTGTGCAGCAGCTGACCCCTGGTCAGCAGAGACCTAACTATTGCCAAGGCATTTTGCATAAGGAGCTTGTCGCGTTTTGAACAGACTGCAAGAGTGCTGGGGCATTTTCACCGGTTAAGTACGCTATTTTAAACTCGTTCTCAGCACGGGGATGAACCAGAGCCACCCGAACCCCCATTCCTCGCCAACACAGGAGCACCCACGCCCTTGCCAGAGCCACGCAGGGCAGGCCCCCGGGGCTGCTGCTTGCTGAGGACGGCTGCAACGTGCACGAAGCGGCTGCACCGCGAGTGCCTCGGCCTCCAGCATGAACCCGTCCAAGTGAAGAACTCGTCTTGTTTCGGTAATACGTGGAGGATGGATGAGGGTTTCTTGGCTTCAAGCCTCTGTCAGTTTAAAAGTAAAACCAAAGTCGATCGTTATTATTGCTGTTTTTCTGAAGCACGGATTAAATTTCTGACTTCCTACGTGATGTTTTAAAATGAGCTCTCTAGCTAATTTCAATTGAAAGGAACAAAAAAAGAGTCTAGATTTGATTGACTACTCTGTCACTGCTTATAATTAACAATGTTACACAGCATGCTTGGAAAATGACTGGCAAAGCCGGAGAGCAGTAGCAAAGCTCACCAAGTACCATAGGAGATAGCCTATATTAACCTGTTTTTTTTCTTTTTTTTCTTTTTTTTTTCCCTTTTTTCTCCTTGATCTGTGCCTTTCATCAATACCTCTGCTGGTATTCTTCCTGTTGGATGCTATAAATAAACAGGGTTTTGTCTGCATACCTCGGCATGTTCCCTGGAACTTACTGCAGCACTGGGGAGCACACCACACCCCGGGGGCTCCCAGAAAGTGTGCCAGGATCTGTAAAAAGAGTTGAATAGAATATTTTTATATCAATTAACAGAAAACCATAACAGACAATACTATTAAGTCATCCCATTAAGACTGGAGCTTTGACCAAAAACCTGTACTTCATATTCAGACCTTAATTTGTTTCCTCACCTCATCTCATTACTTGTACTTTGATGTCTCGCGTGTCTACAGCTTCCACAGACAGCTCTTGGACCACCTTGCTCAGGTCTGTTGCAGCCCGTCAGCATCTTCTTGCTGCTTTGGGGTGCCTGAGGAGTCACCCAGTGACGCTGCCATGAAAGGTTTATAGGAACAGCTCTGCAAGAGCAGGGCACACGTGTCCGGCATCTCCCACCGACCGCCCTGTGTGCCTTTCCGGAGGAGAGAACAACCACACATCTGCATCGCCGGCACTGACAGGGTTTACAGAGCCGTCACCCTTTATCACGCCCGCTGAAGCCAAGAGCACGGTACGAATGCTTCACCTCTCCAGCCCCAGCACCTGCTCCTGGGGCACTGCTATGGGCAAAATATAATTTTACAGGGAAAAGTGACAGCACTGTCCTCGTGTTTGGTGGTGGTGCTGCGACGTTGTGTTGTGGGCTCATGACAAACCACACAGCAGCGGTGCAGAACAGAGCAGAAATGGGTTTGCATCTGCTGGATTGAATTAAGGAACAAAATGGGTTGTGCCTGCAGCAAATGGACTGATTAGTGGCAGCGCACCCAGAAAGCTCCTCCTGATTTCTGGGTGATTAGGATGTTTTGCTAAGACTTTTATCAGCCTCCAGGGTCCTGTCTAACTTGCAGAGAAAAAGAAATGACTGAAACTCCAGAATAGGCCGGATTTTATGGGGAGAGGGCAGAACTTGCCTGGTGGGTACCCTGGAACAAGGCCATAGGGATATCAGCTGGTGGTTTGTGACCCAGAGGCAAAAGCTACCGAAGTGAATTAACAAATATGTAAGTGCCTGCAAGCTGGTTTTATGGAAAAAAATGGTCTCTTCAGGCACAGAGAAACAGAGGACAAGCGGCTGTGCCTTCCCAGCACAGCCCTACACTGCGCACTGCTCCTATTTATCCTACAAAAAATAGGATTACTGCCAAGTACACAAGTAAGATATTAGCTACAAGTATGATTTTCAGTCATTATCATGACCATTAGTTACAAAATAACATCTAGTCATTTATTCTAAGCGTTTGGCGCAGTAACTGAGGTCTGTGGGCAGGCTGGATGCAGCGCAGAGCCTGCGATGGCTTCTTCTGGAGATCACTAGGGCTGATTAGTTCCCTAATTCCTGCGATTATTAACCTTAATGAAATCTCACTCTCTAATAGCTGCATAGCTATTGATTTTTAATTGCTTTGTTTGTGCTTTGAATTGATTGATACCAATTCGGAACGGCATGCACAACGGGGCGGTTCACTCGCCGCTTGCGAACGGCCAGGGAAACAGCGGGACGGCAGCACGCAGCCACGCGGGAGCCACGGGGAGCGCCCAGCCCCTCGGCACCGCGTCCCAGCACCGGGCACCCGCGGGGCTCCGCGACCCGTGGTGGCGGGGAGCGGGGAGGCAGCAGGTGGGGAGCCATCGCGCGCCTTCTGCGCCTGTCGGGGTGTACGTGCTACCTCCTCCTGCTAGCGCACGTGGTATCGCTGCCGGCGAGGGAAAGCCGAAGGGAAGGCGAGTCGCCTGTTATTGCCTAGGACAGGTCGATCTCTTAAAACACCATTTTTTTTCCTATTTTTTATTGCATTTTACAGATATTTAGCATAATCTGGTCTAAAAATTAGATGTACAAACAGCTAGATAAATTAGGGTTTCTAAGCCACTTGTCCAGCTTTGCTGTGATTTGTGTTTGTTTCACAACTGGGCAGCTCGATGGAAGGCCCTTCCTTCAAGGTTTAGACTGAATATCAGGGGCAACCCGCGTGGCTTTGGCTGGCTGCGCTGGTGATGCTATGCAAGAAAAGAGCTCTTAAACTTCATTCTAGGAAATAAAAATAAGTGGATTAATTTTCACTGTGGTTGCACACATACAACTGGACTACTGCCTATATTCATAGGTATTCTCCTGAGCATCTCCAAGTCTGTCTAAAGTTATGGCAATGACACTTTGATAATACTGAGAAGTAAGAAGATAAAATCTTCGTTACATATGCAACATTTTTTAAGTTTAGATTAAGCCACATCCTCAGAGATAGCAAGAGATGACCTGCCTAGGATGTGAGGAAACGGCCCTAGGCGGTGCCAGGGGAGGTTTGGACTGGATATCAGGAAGAATCTCTTCACAGAGAGGGTGGTTAGGGGTTGGAACCGGGTGCTGGAGAGGCGGTGGAGTCACCCTCCCTGGAGGTATTTAAGAGACATGGGGACGTGGCACTTTGGGGCATGGTTTAGTGGTGGACTTGGTAGTTAGGTGGTGGTTGGACTTGATGATATTAAGGGTCTTTTCCAACCTAAATGATTCTGTGATTCTACCCAGTTTATAAACAAAACTCCAAGCTTTAAAAGAGGTCACACCAGTATATTTCCTTCAAATGCAATAATCATCAGGTTAAATAGAGAAGCTATGCTAAACAGCATAATTAGAGAATGGGAAGAGGTTAAGATCCAAGAAGAAGAATGAATTTTACTGAGACTTCTGTCTTTTATTGGGAGAATGACTGAAAATCACCTTCTCCCTCTTCCTTCCTCTTCTAATTTCTAATGCAATGGCATAATATATACACTACAGCAGAGTGTCTGTATTGCTTTTAACTTGAAGCAAATCAAACACTGCCTTTACCTAACAAGCAGAGGGAACTACGGGGAAGCACAGATTTTGGCTCTTGTACTGTCTGCAGCTGGTGGTGAGAGGGGAGATGATGCTGGGGGGATCGGGAGTTTTCTACCAGCACCGGTGTGCACCTCAGGGCTACTGGTACGGAGACAAGAAACCTTTGCTGGAAACCACATAAAGCCAGCTGCAGTCCAGCTGCCTGGGAGCATCCTCCTGTGCAGCACGTATCTGCCTATCGCCAGGGCATGTCTTCACTTTCTAAATGGTTTGCAGACATTTTAAATAAACTCTACAAGAAAATGTCCCCGTGCACAGCAGAAGGGACCTCACAGCAAGCGTGCTGCACGGATCGGTCCTGCGCTGGTAGGCGGTGGCAGAGCTCCGCGATGCACGTGTCCATCTCCGGCTTTGCTACCCGCGCGGTCAGGCCCAGCCTGCAGCTGGCAGGGCGCAGCCGCGTGTTGCATACCCGTGTGAAAACCCGAAATTCATCACAAATGCGAGGGGCAGGGTAAATGCCGCAGCCCCTTCACCTTTCTATTTTAAAAGCTGCCTGTCCTTTCTTGGTTTTAACAAATCCACATTATTACTCACTTTCTCATTGACAAAGTAATGCATGTGCCATAATGCCAGAGCTCGCTTAGCCTGGTTTTCAAAGCAGGATACTTTTAGCCTTGGAGCTGGAGTCCCTGCACCCTGCAGTGAAGAACATCATTGATCAGAAGATGTTAATATCCTCAGTTCTATTGAAAATCTTGCTGAACCTTCAAACTTTATAAAGTGGAGAAAAAATTTAAGAACTCTTCTACAGTAATAGATGGCAAGTTACTGTACATAAAGCAAAACTTATTAATCTCTGGATTTCAGGAATTAATTTAATTTTCTTTCTCATGCTTGTAAGATTAAATAAAATGCAATTTATATTCCCCATAAATATGAATTACTGCGTGTTTCATTTTGACATTTTATGTGAGAAAGTATTAATATAGAGTTGCTTAGGTCAGAGTATTTCCATGCTGTCTCTGTAGATGAAATTGCTTGCTCATTGTACTCGGATTCAGCAAACCAGGAGGGCTTTTCCTCCTTTCCAATTTCAGCAGTTAACACTGGCTCTTTGTGCTGACCTGGTGTGAAGATGTGCTCGTTTTACTGCCAGCTTGACTTAGGGACACGAGGACTGCTGGGGTCAGCACGACCGCCTGCAGCCAACCTCCCCTCACAGCCCACACTGCTGCTCCTCGCTCGTGCCGTCCTGCCTGCACGGGGTGCCGGGGTGCATATGGGACAGCGAACAGCAAGGCTCTGCTTTACTGGGCTTCTTGCAAAAAAAAAAGGCCTTGTCATTTTGTTTAGGGGATGTGAGCACCTTGCAGGGCATGACGAGAGCAGCGGGTGCAGGGGGCACTTGCAGCATCCTCGGCCGGACTGTGCCAGTACTGCCAACACAGATTGTCCTGCAAACCAGAAGCTGGCTCTGCTGAAGTGAGGTCTCCGCTGCCGTAATGGAAAATTTCCCCTGGGGCCAAGCATGATGCTGCTTTTTGTACTTGTCTGAGACTGTTCTGCATTCATTACCTTCTCAGAATCAAGGTTTTTCAGTGTATCGTTACGAGCAAGCACTGCGACAGACATTGCTATGCCAGGATCAAGCCTCAGCACGGTAATACAGCACACCCTCCCCCTTTTCTTCCCAGAATTTCTCCCTTTGGACCAGCTTGGCATCCTGCCCTGGGCACCAACCTCCTGCAGCGTCCCCACGCCAGGGAGCTGGGTGCGCGGAGCTGGGACCTGGAGACGAGGGGAGCTGGGAGCTTGGGGGGCCGGGCACAGAGCTGGGCACCCCGCAAGGGCAGCGGGGCGGGAGCTGGGCTCTGCCCGGGCTGAGAGCACAGAACACTTCCTTCCTCTTGAAATCTCCAAAATCGACACGAGCAAAAAGAGTGAGGATGGGAGACTTGTAATTTAGGGGGGAAAGAAAAGCGAAATGCCTATATTTTAGCTCACTCCTCTTCGCTTGAAGCAGCGTGTTCTGAGCCAAGCCTGCCTCGTTCTGCTCCCTGAGTGACTCCCCCTGCGAGGGAAGGCATCTGCGTCCCACCCCCACGCTGGCCCCCGCTCCCGCACCGTGCAAACCGTGCTCGGCACTTATTCCTGCCGTACCTACTCGCAGGAATGTCGCCGTGTGAGAGCACGCTAAATGCTCTCCTAGAGCATGACCAAGCTGCAAAAACTGCTGCGCTTCGCTTCCTCAGACGTGCAGGGGACGCAGGGCTCTGCCCGCGGCCACCCCGCAGCCGGCTTCTTCCCTGAGCTGGAAAAGAAAGTGAAGAAGCAGATAAAAGTGAAGGAAGTGCTGAGCTACAGTAAGCAGAACAGAAAGCAGGTTTTATTAATCTTTACGATGAATGGAGAAGACTGACTCTTTATCTTAATAAAGCATGAAAAGATTGCTATGGTTGTCAAGCCAGTTAAAATATATTAGTTTCTCTAGAAAGTGTTTTGGAGCGGATTCCTGGTACTAGAGAGCTTTACTTTTTAAAACTTTTGTTTAATTGAGCTTCTTGAAACAAAACAAAAATAAAAAATTCCAATTAGCTGTCATTTTGGTTTTGGGGGATGAGGCTCCTTTTGCTTTTATTTGGCTGTATGATATTTCTGAACACATTAATGGCTGTAAACGTGAGGGACATCTCCGGTTACAGCCCTCGCTGCCACCCTTCCTCACCCCCAGTATTTCGCAGCCAGAGCACCATGTGCACGGCGAGGAGGATCAGGGGGTGGGGAAGCACCCGGGGAATGTTGTTTGGCTTTTTCTTTCATTCCAGTGAATGTAACTGATACGTTGCCACCCAGCACTAATTTTTATGCTTCCCCCAGAGCACAAAGGTTCAAACACGACAAACAACATTTATGGAGATGCGCTATTGAGGGGCTCGACTCCTTCTCCTTCTTTCAGTTTATCTGTCCCCTGTATTCAGGCCTGGATAGAAGCAGAACAGCTCCTGAAAACATGTCATTTGCTAGCTGATCCATAATTACCTGTTTGCCACTAATTCTGAAGAAGCCACAGCTATTTTTTCAATGCTGAGTAAATCCTCTGCCTGAAGACGTTCACATTTTGATTCATGCCACCAGAGTCCCTAACACCTCTATTCCGGCTTCCCTGTAGTAACAATTCCCATCCGCCTCAGTGGCCACCTAGCAAGAATAGATCCCTAGTTACAAATCCCTACAAGTTGCAGGATTTCATCTATAAACCTTATACAAATATTAACCCAAAGAGCACTAAAATGATCAGTTAGCTAAAAAATGAGGTACAGCTTTTTATTTTAGCATTTATTGGTTTTGCTAGGTGCAAACAAGCAGAGAAGTGCATGTGAGGAGCCAGGCTCCGAGTCCTGCTCTGTTACAAAGCAATATTTCTGGTTTCTGTCAGGAAAATGACCAGCAGAAATGAGATGCATTATCCTGAGAAAAAGGCACTTCCCTGGCAGGCTTTCTGGGCTATTATGCTGTTGGGGGTTGAGTTCTCCCTGCAGTATTAATTACTGGCAGTTATCACCCGAGGAGCCAGCTCCTTCCCTTTGTGAGCGGTTTTGTGTTGCAATGAACGTGCTGATGACAAACTTGAGCTGCCTGCACTGAACAACACCTCTGTACAGCGGGGCAACAGGGCAAATCATTCCCCGTGCATTTCCTCTCTCCTGGGCTAAGCCGAGGTTCCCAGGAAAGGGCATAGTATTTAATTTCAGCCACGGGAGATGCCAACACGGTGAGAGGGAGCAAAACCCCCGAGTGGTATGTTCAAAAGGCGTTACGCCGAGTGACTGAGATAACATGCCTGGATCATAGCGCAAGTGTGGTCAGCCGGGGGCTGGCTTCTGCAAAGGTCGTCAGTCCCTGAACCTCCTGGCTCGGGCCCTCGGAGGCACCTGCGGGTGCTGTGCCCGCAGCGGAGCCACTCCCCAGCAGACGCTGCTGGGCACGGGGTGCCGGCGGCCCAGCGCGGCGAGCCCTCAGGAGGCGAGAGCCGCCTCTCCTCCAGCTCCAGAGAAGTCTTCGCCTCATGGAAGCCTGGGCTCAGGCCAAGCTCGGCTTTTCCAGTAATTTTACTGCAGGAAGCAGGACCACGAAGTAACAGTGATGGCAGAAGAGCAGATGTTGATGAAAGGGCTGGAGAAGCCGTTCAAGAGCAGTTCATCCCTGCGTAAACACACCGAACGCAAACCTCTCTCCTTCACGCCACGTTTAGCTGGAACCCCACGAATTACCCTGTCTCCAACCTGCCCACCGCTCTAACTGCTGTTATGTTTCATAGAACCATACTCACCTGCGCTGGGAAAAGACCTTCAAGATCCTCACGTCCAAGGTTCAAACATCCCCGCGCTGCGGCCAGCTCCTATGGACACAAATTTTCACAACCACCCGGCACGGGCACAGCCCCCGGACCGAGGCGGGCAAGCAGGCGAGCCGCTCGGCAGAGGGAGGAAACCCTCACCTTGTCCTGCGAGCGGCCAGAGGAACGCGGCAGGAATTCAGTGAAAACGGGGCCCCGGGCAGCGGGAAGGGGCCGGCGTGGGACATCTTTGCCCACAGGGAGGGTTCAGCTGTTTTTAAATAATCCTTAGGACAGTTACAGCACTACTCATGCCGTAGACGTGTTGCTTTGTTGCTTTCCAGCCCACCTACCCACACCTTTATTTTTAAATGAGATGCTCTGTCATCCAGTTTTCCTGCCAGGAAGGTACCTCTTCTCACCAAGGAAATCTCACCTTGCAGGATGAGGAAATGTCCAGAAATTAATATAGGATCTCAAAGCCTTCAGTAAAACTAGCTTTTATGCAAAATGTGTGTTTTTTCAGCCATCCCGCTGCTTAGGTGGAGGTCGGCTTTAACCACGAAGCTCTGCTTGCAGGAAAACGAAGCCCCAGAGCTGGGCCCTTGCGCAGGGAGGAGGGGGCTGCCATTGTAAATAACGGGTGCATTAAGGCAAACCACGGCCCCCAGCCGTGGTTTACCAAAACACAACAATCTTCTCCAAGGCACATGGTGGAGGCTGGGTTTTACTGAAAGACAAAGGAAATGGGGATTTGGGGAAATTCTGTTTGAATTTATGGAGAAGCAGAGGAGTACCAGCTGTACAGAAGTTACACACTGCTCTAAATTCTGGTTTTGTAGCTGGAAATGATTCATAAAATTAAGCACTTTAAAATAGTAAATGGATATTCATTTCACATTGAGTTGTAAACACAGCATTGTAAATATTAATCATCATAAAAACATAGTAGCAAGCCTTGGTTTTAATATATGCATTGAAAATGTGGCAAATTTTGCTTCAGAGATCACATATTTTGCCAGCTGGGCATTAGTCTCAGCAGCTATACTTCAGTGCTTTATTAGGCTATCTGTTTATATCATGATCAGCACAAATAGCGCAGGGTGAGGAACAGAAAAATGTTTTTTCAAACCATTACCTCTAACGGATGCCAGCTGCTGTGTTTTTAAATGTGCTTTTAACTAACACCCGCCCTGCCGGGGAGCCCGGGGTCTTTGGGATTCCCAAGCAGCCCAGCCCCACCGCAGGGACATTTATTGCTTATTTCTGGGTGTTGCTGAGCCCAGGTTTGCAGGGCCCCGCTGTGCCGCGCGGCTCCGAGCACCAGGTAGGGGGAGGCCGGGCAGCCTGCTGTCGGGATTAGCAATGCCTTCACCTCAAGCACTGCTTGAGCTCGTGCTGAGGCATCGTTAAGCAAAGAATAAATTCATTTACATGCTTCACTTTTAAGAACTGATGCAGCTGCGCCGGTGCTGACCTGCGACGCGCTCCGTGCTGCAGGGCTGCCAGCCCGGCTGGCTTTCCTCAACCCATTTTTGACAGTGAGCAACGAAACTTCAGCCACCTCGAGTTTAAATATTTATTCTTGTATCTGAAAGGTAACAGCTTTCCTGTGAGGTTTTATTGTTTTATATTTCGTCGTACGTTTAAAGGCAGAAGTCTAAATATCTGTCAGGGAAACAGTAACTCCCTGTATATTACAACTGCTAATGTTTTTTGTCCTTTCCACAACACATTCAAATCTGATGTGTGTTATGCTCCCCAGGTTCTGCAATTAAATGTGATTTATGAATTCGCAGATGGTGTCATGGACTAGCAGCATTTCAGAAAGCACCCCTGGGACACCCCAGCACCGCCCAGCTTGCTGGAGACGCGGTCCCGGAGGGGCCGGCCGCCACTGCTGGGTGCGATGCTGACGGAGATGCGCTGCTCCGAAAGCCCCATGCTGCTCAGGGCAAGCCTCGACCGGACATACACGTCTAGTCCGCAGAAGCACCGCAGCAGCCAACGCACCCCCCTTCAGTGCAGGTGAGGGGGAGCTCGGGTCTGGGCTGGCACCCGCTTCCAGACGTGTTTTGCACACACACTACTTGGAGCCAGCGGAATGGAAGTCACCTGCTCGGCTTTTAATGTCCCTTTGCTGCTCGCTGCTGTTTGCATTGCACCACACTAGTTGGTTTTCTTCCCAGTTTGGCACCACTGGCAGTGTGCAACTTTTTCCTTCAAAACCAGTAACCAAAGCATAACGGTGTTGAACACGAACGTGGGCAGCTGCAGGTTTGCACTAGTCTCTCTACCCGGTTGCAGAGACATCTGAAAGAACTGGTCTCTCCTGAATCTTTATTTTACCCATTTAATATTGTAGTCCCACACTTTAGAGAAGAAAACTCTGTTGCTTTAGTACTTCATACTCCATAGAGAAGAGCTAAATGCTTTTTGATACGTACTCCGTTTCCCATCTCCCCCCATACCCTGGCACAGTCCCCGTCACGACGCTATGCGCTGCCCCATGCACGGCTGCGTCCCTGGCTCTTGCACCCACCCACTGTCCCAGACAGGGAATTGGCAAGTTAAATAAGCTTTTTCTCCAGCCCAGTACAATAAATCAGCTGTTTTATGGTTGCAGAAGTAATGAGAGGATGGGCACACTGAGCCTGCAGACCGTGACCAGACGGGAGGAAATGAAGGCTAGGTGCCTGCGGTAATAATGCAGATCAATGGCACTCAGGTTTCTGGAGTCCGTCCTGATCCCGGCTTTTGATTGCAGCTGATTTATGGTAAATAAGTGTCATCGATGAGAGCTTATGTCTCGTATTGAAAATGAAACGTGGGGACATGGGGTGAGGGAGTGAGAGAAAGAGGGTTTCTGGTGTAAAGTGGGCTACAAGGTGGAGCACCAAGTGCCAAGGTAATGTCTGGAACATGCAGTGTGATTTGTTTTACATGAATGGCCTCTGGGCAGTTAACTTAACCGCGGAACAGTATTTACTGATCTCATATGCATCCCCCGTGCATGATCGTGCTTTTGTGTAAGCAATATTTTCAAGGTTTTTGTCTTGTGCTCCTCTGCAGGGCAGGAGCATTTGCTGCCTGATGCTGCTCCAGGAGCCCGCAGACACAACCTGACCCTCTCGGGTCCCCAAGCCAGCTCCTGCTCAGCCATCTGCCATCCCAGCTCCCCCAGAGCCTCCTCCCACCACGGTGTGGGGCCCCTGGGAAGCACTGGGGACCCTCAGCCCTTGGTTTAATCCCTGCAGGTCACTAAAGCGTGAGGTTCTTCCTCTCTGGTTTAAACCCACCTTGCAATGCAGTGCGTCTTTGGGCAGTCCTCATGCACAGGGAAAGTTTTTCCCGGAAGGGGAGAAACCATCTCAGCTTGTTCCTCAGAGCCACTTCTGTGAACGGGGCTGGTGTCCCCAGACAGCAGGGATGCCTGCTCCTGCAGGTGGTAGCGTGTGTTGTCAGGCCAACCTAGTTTAGAAATTTGATGGACATGCAGAAGAATCAGCATGCGGCTATTAATATTAAATCAAACTTAGGTTTGTTTCACACACTGTAACTAACACTTAAACGGAAATAAAATTGCTTAGTAGGTAGAACGAACAAAAACAGTACAGTATAAAAGACTTCAGTGTTTGCTTCGATAACGTAATAGCTATTTCTGTTATTAATTGCTAAACAATTGAAACGCTCAAAAGAAATGGATAACATGCTTCTCTTTGAGTGACGTCCGTGGAAAAAATAAAACGTTGCAGAAGGCAGAAGTAACAGATGTCACTCAGGCTCCCCTGTTCCCATCTCTAATTAAGTTAGGAACCAATCAGCTTTTATTAACATAATTGTTTTTTAAAGTCTTTTTTCCTTTAGTTTAAAAATATCACATCTCTGTTACACACGCACTAACTGCTCAGGCAATATTTATCTGCTGTCAAAACCACACACACGTATATCTGTGTGTGTATATACGTGTGCATATATGTATTCTGATGTCTCTTCAGTTCTGCTACACACTGTGAAACGAGACGGCAGAACAGAGGGGAGGCGGGGGCTGCGGGAGCATCCCCACCCTGACGCACCCCGCCGGGGAGGAAGCCAGCCCAGGCACGGGGCGGGAGCTCGTAACCCCATGGCTGGAGCAGCGAGCTTGCACCTGCTGGGGGTGGTCCTGGCAAGACGGGATTCACCTGGGTTTTGTGCCCAAGAAAATGCCCCAAACCCCACTTCTTTGCATAAGTGCTGTGGTCCTACCTTTGAAAAGGATCGTATTTACCCGACGGTTTCTATTGTCTGTCTTGTTCCATCTGGATCCACCACATAACTCCTATAAGGAGACAAAAAAAATACAGCCTGGGAGCTGACAAACCCCCAGCAGTGGGCATGCTGCAATTGGTGAAGCAGGGGAAAAAAGGATGAAGTCATTCTGAGAGACAGGAGAAAAAAAATCTGCGTGTGAGATCTCATTATGTGCATAATGAGATCTCTTCCGATCTCTTCTCTCTTCTGGGAGAGAAAAAGGAGCTGAGCACCAGAAACAGAACAGAAAAGCTGCTCAGGAGCCCAATCCACTGGCACCCCAGGTGCTTTCAAGGTCCGGGATGCAGCTGTTTGTATGCTGCATGCAAAGATACTGCTTCAGGTTTTGTGAATATCCATGCTACGTTATCGCATAACTCAGATAACATCTCCAGACATTACCGAGCAGAGCAGCAAAGCTCATTACGGCACTTAGCTGCCTTGCATGGCAGCACTCATTGTTTGCTTCCCAAATTATTTCTTTACCCCACTTTACTTCTCAGTAGCATCGACTGCAGTTATGTACACGTACAGCTTTGTAATTTGTGGCAGGCGGGTGGGCGCGGGTTGGCATGAGAGGTTAATGCTCTTCCAGCTTCCCTCCAGAGGAAGCGACAAGGGTCAGCAGCTCCCGACGTGCCTTCTTGGAGTGCTGGCGGAGCTGCAGGGACCACGGCGATGCGGACAAGGAGAGGTCACGTTCCCAAAGATCCCAAATGCAGCTGCTGGAACCAATCTAATTTAACTGCTAACTGAAACATGGTTACTGCCTCGGGGACCTCTCCTTAAAAAGAGGTAAAGCTGTCATATTTCTCAAAGCCGAGTAAGTATGCGGCAGAGCTGAGCCACAAAACACACTCTTCTGCCGTGTGCTGGATGAGAGCTACCGGAGGAACCAAAGTGTGACTGCATTTCCCTGCTACCCAGGGGGAACCAAGAAATTAAGTCATCATAAAATTATGCATGTACCTAAGGTGAGAGCGAATTAAAATGAGACCTGCAAACCAAATAAAAATCCAAGCAAGGCTGCGAAGAGGAGCAAGCCTTTCTAAAGTCTTTGTCAAGATGGTCAGAATGGGCAATAATGAATAAAGGAACCAGAGTTTAATGCATCAAACGGATAATGCAGTCATTCACATACAAAAACATAAAAGAAAAACTGCGAAAAAAAAATGAGAAAGTGAAGGGCAAGAAGGAAAGGAGACTTTACAAGAAGCAATGACAAAACTAGCTAGAAGTGCAGCGCTTAACAGATAAAGTAGTTCATCTGGGAAAAGTAATTTACAAACAGCAGAGGGAAAAGTGGTGAAAGCCACGATCGTTCTGCACTTGCCTCAGCCACAGCGTTCGCAGACAAGCACAGAGAGCAGCTGTTGTCGCGACGCCTGGTTGCTCGAGCAAAGAGTCAGTGCTAACGGGCAGCGCCAGCTGGGTTCCCAGCCCATAGGTGGAAGGCAAACCTTCTCCCTAACTGGAAGCAGCAGCAGTGGGATGCTGTGGGCACAGTGGCAGCACAGCCCCACGTCCACCGCTGGCTGTGCACCACCGGCCAGCAGATGCACGCAGGCTCCCAGTGCAGAATGCTCAGAATGCAACTGGTTTTGGAGATGCTGGCATATAGAGAAGACATACAGTTAGGAAAAAATGGAATAAACATCTCAAGTGATCACGAAGTTGAACTGCCAGAAAGGTGAACACAAAGCGGTCTCCACTGAGAGTAGCAAAACTCTCCTTTGTAAAAAGGCAGCTATTATCTCAGCTTACCTTTTGCTACTGAAAGTGTCCAGCTGCAGTAAGGTGAACACAAATATCTTGTTTTAAAAACCATAACCTTTGCATAGCCACTGCACTCTGTAAAAAACTCCGTGGGAGGCATGCCAGCCAAATGTCAAAAGAGGTACCAAAAACTTCACGTTTATGTACATAGAGCAGTAGATTCAACTAAAGGATTTCCAAGTAGACCTATTAAGACCATAGCACAGAGTTATTTGTCTTGGACAGCATCACTAAATGGTACTGCACAGGAGTGCAACACCAATTTAATGGCATTACCGAATTCATGAGACACGGTGCAAGCAGCCAGGAAGCAGAGCCGAGGCCCCGGGGAGGCACAGCTGGGATGCGAGCAGCCGGCAGCGGGGCGGCTGGGGGACCGCAGCACCGCGTACCTGCACCCCGGCACCTGGCCGCGCTCCTGCCACAGCCACCCGCAGCACCTGCCCCATCGACTGTTTTCAAGAACATGTTACGAAAAGAATTATTTCTCCCTCACACCAGCTTCTGTTTTCATGCTCTTCCTCCTACCTAACATAGCAATGTCTCCTCATTTGCAAAATAAATGGTATTTACGAAATATTTAAACTGTGTCTTGGTGCAACAGGTCATGATCTAAACGAAGCAGAGGTACTGCGGTTATATGGGTTTAAACTGAGCGTGCCCCTGCTCGTGGTCCTCCTGCACTGCGATGAATGCTCTCGGACTTGCTAGTCATGGCAAACGGGGAAAGTCACAATAAACTTGCTTTCAGCTGGTCCCAGCTGCAAGCTGCTCTTAAATTTTCAAGTTCCCCTGTGCATGATAAGGGAATATTTCAGCTTCATCTTCCAGTTAGTGTTAGAGTTGGCCAGTGTTTTGCACAAACCACATGGGACAACAGTCCAATGCATGGGCATACTGCATTAATTCAGGTCGGTGGCTTGGGCTATAAGGTGCTCTCCAGCAAGAAGGTATTATTTAAATGACAATTTCTCCTACTTCAGGACAGAATAGTCTTTCCAACAGATAAGCTTCCCTATTTAGTATTTTTGAGCTTTATTTTCTTTTTAAAATACTCTTTCTTTGGAAAAGTCTTAGGAAAATCTTGCAAATCCCATTTCTGCTAATGGGTAATTAGGCAGGCTGATTAGAGAAAAATGTTGCGCACATTGAGTGCCCCGTAATGTAATAGATTGTGTGACAATTTACTGTAGCATAGTATAATTGCTTGTGACAAAGTGCTTCCATGTGTCAGCATGCCGTGCAGCTTCCCAGGACAATTGATTTTAGAGAGGGAGAGAACCTGAATTTATGTAACAGCAGGGTATGATGGCGTTTTCTACACTATTCAAATCTCCCAGCATTTCTCTGGGCTTTTACATACTGATTTGAGCATAAAAGAAATGAAGGACTTGCTTTATCATGGAGGCATTTTGTATAACCATGCCGCAGCTACAACATGTCCTCTTGGGGAAACGACACGATGCTGAGCCCAGTGAAATAAGCTTATTTTCCTCTCTTGCCTGCCTTGGAGTTGCACAGAAAAATCCATTAGGTTTCAATAATGCTGCAGGGCAATTATTTTTTCCAGGGCGCTCTTTGGCGGTGCCGTGTCACTGCAGAACATCCTTGCTTCCCTTGGACATTTTTCACACTGATGCTGATGTCTGTTTTAAAAAGCCAAGCTGCTAACATGAACCCCACTGGTCTGTACAGCAAGCCTGCCTGGACTACTTTACCATTCTCACTTGAAGTCCCATTTCAGGTTGCTTCCTCCAGTAGCTCGGTCTATCCAGTGGCTGCATGGTCTGCTCTGCATCAGGTCCCCTTCCCATGCATCTTTCAGCCCCACAAACATGAAAATGATAACCAAGAGGAAAACCAAGTTCTTCACCTGATTGCAAGATGCGTGGGTCCCAGATGAATGGTCTGTTTGGGTCCAACTAGATTTTGTAGACAGGCCACCGCTGCCTTGCATGTCCCATGTCCAGCTCCTACCCTTGACTTTCTCCTCCTCAATTATTTCAACAAAATACTGAACCTCAACAAGGATGCCACAGCCACGGCAGTGCTCTGATGTGAAAACCTGAAGAATACCATGTTAAAGCTTGGATACATCTTCACATTAGAAATCAGCCAGTTTTTCTCAAGTGCTGCCCAATCTATATCCCATCTGTAGAAGACAACAGAGAACATAAAAGTCATCTTCACTTGGGTGAGGGCTGCTTCTTTTTGAAGAAGGACCTACCTCTGCCATTACCAGTTTTCTGGATTGCAACACCATCCCACGGGGACATTTGAGTGTTTCATGCTCCCAAGGTGCAGGAAACCAAAGCAGTTGAATGTGTGCCCTGAGCCGGCATCACACCGGAGGACAGCTTAGTGCAGGAAGCATCCCGTGGCCAAACACATCCACCAGTGCTACCCAGCTGGAGGTGGTAGGTTAAATGATGCATTTTAAAGACATGCACAGGAGCAAGATCATGGCTGGCGAATCAAAGGCTACTTGAGGATGCCTGAGAGGTTTGGTTTTTTCTTTTTAAATAAAAAATGATTAAAAAAAACACCCTAGCTTGGCCACTTTCTCTAGTAGAATTTCAGATATACAGACTTCATTAAAAAACACACAACAGTCATCCACAAGCAGGCTTTTTTTTTTTTTTCTGATCTTTTCAATTATTCACCACTTCTGTTACCAGCAGGGTTCAATCATCAAACACTCCCTGACTGCTTTTTTCATGATGAATTCATGTTTTGACAGGTTTAAAATTTGGAAGTCTTCAACTCTTCGACAAAGAAGTGAAAATCAAATCAATAGCAATTAAAGCCCTACTTCCATTGTAAAGACCACCACTTAATAAAAAAGAGACTCTGAATTCAGTAATTTTCATATTCCAGAGAAAAAGCAGTCAAGTCCCAAGAAAAAGTTCATTGTCATTATCAGATGTTTGTTTTAAATGGGATGCATAATGCCACGAGCAACCTTCCATTGCCCAAGGTCTTTTTTGTTCCTGATGTACAATAAGGAAAAAATCTTACCACAGCAAGCCTATGATCTGCACTGTTAATATAAGTCTGTTTTTCTCTCTATAGCACTTTGCACTCTGCCTTTGACAACACTCTCTGCTTTTATTTAAATGTCAGGGCCCCACATTGTGCAAGAACAGCAGCAACGTGTGACAGGAGCCTTTGGTCAGTGTAAATTCCTATTGATTTATTTTCACTTATATACTAGGACTGGCACAGAAGCAGGCACTGACAGTGCAGAAGTTTTTCCAAAAACCAAAGCCTGGCCCCATTGCAGCTCTGTTCTGGACCAGAGGCACATAAGCAAACTTCATTAATGCAACAGGTGACAAGCCAGGAGCCCCAGCCTCCTCCGAAGGACAACTTCTTCATGGAGGAACAAGCTCCTGGCAGTGGGAAGCGGAGCCAAGCGGTGACACTGCTCACCAAAGCATCGTCCTGCCCAGGGACCCGGACCTCACGCCCAGAGCCCAGCTTCTGCCCCACCTGCACACGCGATGCGCTCCGATGGGAAGGAATGCTTCGAGGTGGCAGCAGAGGAGCTGCCCCTTCCCATGCCCAGGGGGACCCGGCCACCGCAGCCCCACCGACCCCACCAGGGTTGCTGCCCCTGCCAAGCAGAACGTGACTGGAAAGGGAAAAGCTGTCCAGGCTTCAAAAATTATCCCATCTTTCAACGACAACCACCACTGGCTGTTACCCATTAGACAGATGGTTTGCTAACAAGGTTTAATCTAACCTCAAAATTTCAGTTCATGATCTTGCTTTAAAAATACAATACCTGCAGAAGATACATTAAAAACACTCACAGCTATACATCTTGTGATGCAGACTTAATGAGACTTCTAGCTTGATAAAAATAAGAAAAACAGATGTTATTTATTCCTGTTTTTTATTTCTTGCCTTGCACATTTAAGAATGAATTAAAATATATTTTTAAAGTGTCTTAGATTAAAATACGTGAACAGCCTGGACAACTCTGTTCCCCAGATTGTGGAGGCAAGGCTGAAAAACAGTAGTGCACTTGGCATGGCGTTTGCCTGTAGAAAAGCCTGATTCTTCGTGAGTTTTGAAAAATCTCTGACCTTTCTTCCCAGCCACAACAGGAGAAGCATGAACGCTTATCACAAAAGTGGGTCTTATCCAGAGAATAGAAATCTCAGGGTGAAGAATAGTCGCATTGCCTTCTTCGATTCAAGGACAGCACAAAGAAAGTATCATGGCAAATGACAAGATATTTATGTAAAAGATCTACATACACCCAAAAAGGGAACTTCAAGATTTGTACTTTTAAGTCAAATCTACATTTAAAAGTAATCTTCTCCATTCATTAGGAAAACTCAAAAACTTCCACTGCCAACTGTTTGCCTGTTGGATCAAGTGAAGTTTATTTCATTTACATTTATTTCTGGAATCGCTGCCAAAGACAGCTCTAACAAAGCCATTCCCCAGTTTTCTTGGGGCTCGTTCTGCCAGTGAGGACACAGGCATTTTTCTGGGGAGAAACAGCAAGACCAGCGGCACCTGCCAAATGTTGAGATTAATTTTCTGTCAGAGGGTGGCACACAAAACATCCAGATAACGCTCTTCGGCTGAGCACAGGAGCATTGTGTTGGCCTCATTAGAGCTGCAAAATTGACTGGAAATCCTGTAGCTGCAGCAGGTTTATGGCTCGCCAGTGGGCTTTGGAACAAAGCAGCAAACAGAGAGCAACCAAACCATCACCAGCCCCGGCGTGCGCTGAGCATCCCCGTCCGAGGGGCAGCAGTGGCCCGCCGCTGCCTTCACGGGGGGCTCCGTGCGGCATCCTGCCATCCCCATCGCAGGTGGTGGGAAACGCCGTCACCGCCGGGCCCTGCCTTGCTTCGCTTCTCCCCGGAAAAGCTCGCTATGGTAAAAATGAAGGTAAACGGGATTAACTGTAACCTGCCGTGGGCAGGCGGATGAGGCTTCAGAGCTGCAATCACCTGCTGCTGCCTCCCAGTACTTGGGCAAAGCGAGCGGCCGCAACAGGACAGGTCTGCGATGCTGGACCGCTCCAGCCATGCAGGAGAAACCTTCCCGCTCGTGGTGACTGATGTCACCCCAAAAAATCCTGTCAGGCTAAAGCACCTGCTAAGAGTGGATCTAGAGGCTGCTGGGACAGATCACAATGATCACCAACCACTTTAGAAACAAAACTAGCCCACATCAAAGCAATATATATATATATATATAAAATCTCTATTTAACTGGTTTGCCACGGTGAAGCTCAATGCTGTGCTTGCTTTTCCAGAACAGCGTTCACACCACGAGTGACTCCACAGCAAAGCATAAGGGAGCACTGCAGGGCCTCTGCTTCATCTGAAAGAGGAAGGAAATGGCATCAGCAGAATACAAAAGAAGTCAAATAACATGAAAAGTATGGGTTTTACTGAGTTTCTAAGAATGCAATTTCTTTAATGACACCTTAAAAAGAAGGAAAACGAGAGCAGCACTACAGAGCTTGACCTCATCTGTATAACAGTGTGAACCAGGGTCACATTTTCTGAGGAAATTCACAGGAACAATTCAAATTTGAGCAGGTGTAGAGTTCAATGAGAGCACAAAACAGACCTTTGCAGCCACAGTAGCATGCACAGAATCCCAAAGTGCCATTTAAGAACAGTCTGGAGAAGCCATAAGGTAAAGTGTTTTTTATCATTCATATAAAGAAATAGTTCTTTCCCATGAAAATTTGTGCATCCAAAATCTAGATGCAACAGGCCTCATTCTTCCCTCTCATTTGAGGTTATTAATGAACCTGAGATGTTCCATGGCATTGGGATAAACAGAGCAACATCTGGAGCACAACTTCCTCAATTTGGCTTTACTTGAGAAATTCTACAAAAGTGGTTTGTCATAAACCATAAAAACTGTTACTATTGTTTGAAAAAAAAAATAATAATAATGTCAAGGTCCTGTGGTCATCCACCAACATCACCCCCTTTTTAGGGTTTGCTCCTCTTCACATGTTCTTCACAACTGCAAAGATGAGAAGATGCTGCAAGTCTCCTTACCTCCAATGGATAACCTTATCATTTGCTTTCCATGACATCCCAGCAAAGCGGCCCTCCCAGCTTCCTAGCCACACCGTGGCTGCTTCTAGAGTTTGTTTAATATAGAAGTTAGTCTAGGGAGACCAGGTTGTGATGAAGTATCATTAGGTTTTCCTATGGAGAATTTCAATAAGGATAATTTTTAAGAAATGTCACGGTCAGTGTTTACCGTGGGGAAAAAATTCAACAGTTATGCAAAGAAACTCTTGTGTGAAAACAGAATTATTTGTCATGCTTATCCTCCAGCAAACTAAAATTAGAAATGGTTGCTAGAACAGAATTGTTTTCCCCCCCAGGTGAAAATATGGGAGAAATGCCAAATTCATCCCTGGAACTATGCCCAGAGCAAAGGCAGAGATAAATTTGGTAAGAAAGCTCCCAGTCCCTCTTCTGTGCAGGAGGCGGTGCGAGGCAGCGACGCTCATTACTCAAGAAGACTAACAGCCTCCTAAGTCCTAGAGCTGGAGCTTAAATTTCAAACAAAGGGACTGAAGAACTCCAGGACAAAACTCAATTTTACAGACAGCTGTATGAATATAGATGAACCTCCTCCAAGCACGCAGGCATGAAAATAATTCAAAAGCTCTGAAAGCCAAGCACAAAAACGCCGGGACCGACCACTGCATGCTGATGCCAACGCTACCTATGCCATTGACTTTAGCTGCATCAGTATTTTACACCCGGTGCTAATTGATGCCCTGTCCCATTTGTTCAACGGAGGTGCTATGGGTCCACCAGATGCTAATCCCAAACACAGGCGCTTGGAAGAATGCTGGAAGGAGAGGGAACAATAACAATCTGTTTACGTGACATTACAAAAACAGTACCTTAAAAATACATTTTATTTTTAGAAAGTCTTTACATTTACACAGTAGAATAACACATTCATTATTGAAAAGACGTCAGAAGAAAGCTAAGTGGCTGCTTTCAGCTTCGGCAGATCGTTGAAGAAGTAAGCATGACGCTTCTAAGACAGTTGTGTGTAACAAAACTGCAAAACCCGCCTCTAGACTCAGAAGTAGAAATAAAGTCTGACATTACTTTCTACAATTAATTGGTTAAAAGGAAAGTCCTTTTGTGCCTTCTACTTAGCAGTAGCTACTGTTTATGGAGTTGAAGACGACAAATTAAATTTTATTGTTATGGTCAGATAGGGGCATTCCTCCTCAGAATGTTTTGATGCACATTAAGGGCTGTAGGAATCACTGCAATAATGTCACCAGGCTTCTTGGTGCTTCACCCAACATCTGTCCCATCCAGACCGCTGCTTGTCTCCAGCATCTGACAGAAAGGTACGTAGTCCCTGTTTAAAGACCTGAAGGCTTGCGTAGTTCATCACAAGGTGGTAGTTAATTATACTCGCTCCCACGTGCTGGCATTACCTCTATCACTGAATTTTCTTTTTCTATGAAAATCCATCATTTCCAAACAGAATTGCTTTTTGCAGACTTTAAAAGTCCTTTTCTTTATACTAGTATGTCTTGTTGTTTTACCTGAGCTTTTCTTTAACAAAAATATTCACATTTAAATTAAGATAAAGTTCCATGAATATTTCTTTAATGGAAATAATTTGGGCCACTAAGCAGCAATTTAGCAGCTTGTTAAAGGAACAAGCGGTAGGAAACAAATCACGCTATTTTAAGATTAGCTCGGTGTACTGCATTGAAGGTATAATTAAGTCTTATAATAATGCCAGAGTCTTATCATACTTCATGAAGGTTTGAGAAACAGTCAACTTTCCCAACTTTCATTCTGGTCTAATTGAAAGCCTACTGCGTTTATTTTAACTAAAGGCTTAATTTAAATAGACATGGCGATTAGCCGAATGGGGGTGAATCGGACACCCAGCTCTTAACACCGACAGGGCGGTCGGTGCCTGCACCGCGGCAGCCGCGCGCAGAGGGGCGCGGGGCAGAGGCTGGAGCACCGCGGGGCCGGGGGTGCCCTTCCCGTGCTGCGCCGTCTGCCGCCTGCCCGGGCCCGACAGCCGGAGGCAGCCAGAGGAGCCGTCACCTGCGGTCCCTGCCGCAGTTTCCACTCGTGCAACAGCACCGGGAATAACGTCAGTGAACGCCTCCACCTCCTAGCGATGAATAAAAACTGAGAAGTTAGAGGTAAAGCTATCATTTAAATTAATCTAGCACAAAATTATTAGCATCAATGTTAGACTTGGTGAATAATTTATGCACTGGGTTAGTAGCAAGAGGAAGCCAATCAGAGTAAAGGCTGTTTTCATCCCTGCACAGATTAATTTTTTTATCTGTTTTGATCTGAATATATTTTGTTTGGAAAATAAATATTTGATTTTAGACTTAGCCTGTTCATACTGCCTGTCCTGAAGAATTAATTGCTAGTGTTGATCTGGTCAAAAAAAATTATTTTTTTAAATGTGCTTAGCTTTTAGAAACTTTTTTTTTTTTTTTTTTTCCAAATCGATCCAATGTTTGTTGAAACAAAAGTAATAGCTTCAGTTCTGTTTTCAGTTAATTTACACTTAAGCTTATGACCAAACAAAAATTCTCCAGTCAATGGAAGCCAACTCTGCATTAGGAAGCTGAGTGCATTTCTACCCAAGAAAGCTAACGATTAATATCAAAATACAAAGAAAATTTTAACCACGATGCTTCGCAGAAGCACATTATTTTTGTAAAAAGGACTACCGCAGAAGGATGGCCTTCTCCCCTGCAGGAAGAGCTACCCATGGGCTGCAAGGCTCTCGGAACGAAGCGGAGCAGAGCCAAAGCAGCCTGTGCGACAGCAGCGTGACCTGCACACCACGGCGACGGCAGCTTCTCTCCACCGCTCTGCCATCACAACACCGCCAGCCCTCCCATGTATCATTTCCTCACTGTAGGAGAAATTTGCCAAAACCTCGCCTTCCTCCTGCAATCTCAGCTCCCTGCAGCCCAAGGGAATTTCTGGGGAAAAACCTTTATTGTCATTTCCACAGTCGATGCCAAGCTGAAATGACACAATATTGCATCAGAGCCCCCAAAATGTGCCCGGACGGGGAGACACCACATTTCGGGCAGCCTGGAATGGTGGAGCCCACAGGATCGGGGTGCGGGAGGTACCCAGGGGAGGTCACGCATCCTCCTTCATCATAATGCAGTAACGAGGCTTCGCACGGGCAAGGCGGATGGCGATTTGTGCATCTCCAGCACCTGCCTGTCATTCGTTGCCGTGCTGGATAGAGGGTTATGCAACTCCATAGCCTTGGGTACCTTACGGTACAATAGTAAAACACAATAAACTCTGTAAAGTACTTTTCCTGTCTTGCACCCCAAGGCACTGTACAAATAAAATTTAAGGGATAAGGCCCATCTCGGTTTTATGAGAAGATGGTGCAATAAACAGACTAAAAAAGGAGCCATGCCACCAGCCATACGCTACCCTCAGCCTACACGGAGCAAGGATTGGGTTGTGTCTTAAAGTTTCAAGTCTTTTTGTCTGCCCTTTTTTCTTGAAACACGTAATCCAAAGGAAAAATTAGGAACCTGCAATAATCAGCATGAGATTTAATAAACACATGGACAGCATGAAGCATCTGCCACAAAAGAAACTGCTCCAAGTTGGCAATGTTCCCAGGTGTAAAAATAAATTCAACAATTGTCAGTCAAGCCTCAGAGAGCAGAGAGGGGTAGAGGAGAAGGTGGCTGAGGTGCAAACTAAAAAAAACCAGCTTTACTGAATTGATCTCTATTAAAGGGAAAATGACACCTCAAGGGCAGTAGACATGCAGCACTGTCTGTGGCAGGGCTTTTTTCAGAATTAACCTTAACCACTATTGAAATATGCCAGTATGAACGTCCTTGAGCAGACTCAGGGTATTCATACCACTGTGCAGAACAGCGGGGAAAAAAACAGACAAATTAAATTGTTAAAAGTTCATATGTGGGTGATGACAGGTTTCTTTTCCAGGAGACCAGACAAAAGAAATCAGAAAAATCGGACAGCCCCTGTAGGTAAGCATTTTGTAAGCATTATTTTGTAGCAAGCTGGGTGAGAAAGGCAGGAGTGACCAGCATGCTGCCCGCGCTGGGCAGTCCCGCGGACAGGGAGCAGCCGGCCCCACTGCAGGGGAGACGGCTCGGGGGGCCAGGCAGGGCGTTCTGCGCAGAGCAGGGCAAGCAGTCCAGCCTTAAGTAAGAGCAATAGCAATACAAGCGTCACCACGGCTAGCTGATCTGTATCCATCAGGGGGTGGTGCTCCGAGCAAAAACCAGCCTACGCACAGTGAGAGACGGAGCTGGGCCACTCCTTGTGAATCAGCCCGCACCCCAGCGCAGTGCTTGGACACTTCCCTATATTCAGCAGTGCCGCCGTGTGCACGCAGTGAGGGGAAGACACACCGAGTTTCCCTGGAGAAAGCCATGCCACGAGGGTCAAGCACACAAAGACCAGCACGGGCGGTCCAGGGGAGTCAGAGATCGAGAGCAACTCCAGTGCACGCAGCAGCGCCCTGTTCGGCAAAAGCCACCACTGGGACTTCTCCCCTGGCAATAGCCACTTTCCGAAATTTAATGGGAACAGTTATCTTTGAAAAATACGTCTCTTCCACATGGGACTAAAATTGGACTATGTGTACAAATTATTAGAGGAGAATGAAGAGCTGAAATAACATTATCCTACTGAAAATTAATCTTAAGGCAGTCATTAGTCTGCAAGAGATGAAATACTTAAGAACTGAGAGCTGGGGACACCATTTTTCAGAAATGCTGCACCAGTTTCCAACATCAGTTACTTACTTTCAGGTTGCATGCAATGCCATTTTGGACTTTAATGGCACATAATGCAAAAATAAAGCAGGTGTGAAAACACTGGCCTTGGACTCAAGGCCTTTCTGTTTTCACCAAAATGCAGAAGTATCTTATAGCTATTTGCCATCACATCCACAGGGAAAGTTAAATGCCTTTTTTAGTGAGTTTCTGTAATTAAGGGTGAAAGAATTGGCAATTTCTTTCTTTCAGAGAGCGAGGGACTCGCCTCTCAGCCTGGAGATGCACATCACGTCTCCCAGGCACTGACGAAACTAGGAGGTTTTGCCACATTTTCCTATCCCCTCTCACTGCTCGCCACAACTTTGGTTATGCCTGCACCTTTCCTCACACGGCCACACTAAACCGAGCTGCATTATTTCACATTTAGGTGTGCACTCAAAAGCAAATTTCATTAATCAAAGCTCTAACTCAAGATTTCAATGACTTTGACATACTGCTAATGAAATGTACATAGCTTAATGAAACTCTGCCCATATCGATTTATGTCAGATCGATACCAGCACTTCGATCAGCAGCTCTCACTACCTCCAAGGAGGCGAGTGTTTAGGATAAATACACCTCACCTTTCAAAGCCTGCAAAATCAGATTGAAGCAGAGCTAGCAGAAACCAGATCAGATTTGAAAAGAATTTTTTTCACAAACTATGGCATAAGGAACTGAAGTGAGAATAACAAAATCGGTGGCAGAGTAGTAGTCCTGCGTTGCACTCACAGGATTTGATTTATATTGCAGCTTGCTGTATGTATTGCTTAGAAGTATGTGTAAATGCACACAGTAGTTTTGCAGTGCAGTACTAACTGAGCAAAAAAAAAAAATCAAGCACATTATCAGAGCTGCAATGCGTGTTGGTATTGCACCACTGAGAGCAATTGGAAGATTGACATTTATTTCTCTTACTATATAAATTACATCTGGGGAGCAAAAAAAACAATAGGAGACACTGTAATAAAATAGCATTGTGTTCTGATTATTACCTTTAGGGGTGAAGAAAAGCAGAGAACTATATTTTATTTTCTGCATTACAATCTGCTTTTCTGTGTTGCAAGCAATTTTGAAGTATTTCAGATGAGTAGATACAACTAAAAGCTACTCCCCTCCTACAGTGACTTTCCTTTTAATAGCATTTGCAAACATAACTCTCATGACTGGCTGCAGAGACACGGTACGGTAATGTTCCTGCTGTTCTACCGAAATGGCAAGAGTAACTTCAGCCTGCGCTCATCAAGTTTAGCGAATCAATAACAAACACCAGATCAAGTAGTATACGGTTACTATGGACTCCTCATTGCACATCTACTGAGCACAACTTTTCAGGGTTTTTAGAAATGATGGAAATTCAGACACCAGCAAATATATTTAAAAGAACACACAAGTCCGTTTTGACACTTTGGGTCACCTGCACGCAAGCCTCCATCCCAGTTCTCCAGCAGAGATATTCACTTTCTGTAGAACCCCCCCCGGCCCTTCAGAGCTGCTTGGCATCGCCGCCCCAGACAACCGTTTAAAGGCATCCGTCTGAGAGCAGCACCGCGGGCGGGTGCCCTTGCCCGAGCAGGCGCCGGCGGAGCCGGTGCAGAGCGCGGTGCAGAGCGTGGCTGCGGGGGCCCTGAGGCTGCCCTCGCCCCCTCCCAGCAGCTCTGCCGCCGGAGCAGGGCTGGGGCAGCGGCCAAGGCACATCTGGGAGCTGGTCCCCTGTTTCCCTCAGGTTTTGTCCACGCTCCCAGTTCTGGCTCCAGAAGAAGTCCAAAGCACGCAGGGGACAGGACGAGAGCTCCACGTTTTGCGATGCGACGACAGAGGGCTTTGAGACGAGGCAGGAACAAGCAGACCGCGAGCGCCAAAGCGGACAACCGCTTTTTTCAGCTCCATCAACTGTTTCTGATGAGCGAGGAGTCACAAACTTTAGGCGCATATTCTATGGGAAGACATTTAAAAATAGGTTCAGAGAGGACAAATCTCGCAGCCCTGCACTCACATGCAGAGAGGCAGAGGGAAGCTAACACACCATACCAGCCGCTCCATCACACGGGCTGGTCGGGGATGGAGAAGCCAAGCCCATGAGCACCACACGTTGTTTTTTCAGTTTGGATGAGGGAGGAGGAACAAGGACCATCTGCCACAAGGCACCCGCTCCACCTCAGATGCGCTCCAGCTGCAACAGGCACGCAGCCTTCGCTGCTTTTTAAACAGCATTTAATGACGATGTTGTATGTCCACCAGGCACTTCTCTGCTCTCACTGTAAACACTCCCTGCATGCCATTTTTTATCTTTAAATACTAAATATTTGGAGTTGGTTCTAGACAATCCCCATTACCTTTTTTTCAAGTTGATAAAAGAACATTTAACAATGCCACAGCACTGCTTCTTATCTCAGCAAAAACAAGTATTTCTAACAGAACTACACAAATTGCAGCTGCAGCATTATGGATCTCAAACTATCATTACTGCAGTCAACTACAGGCCATTTACTTTAGCGTAAATCAGAGCAAAACTGCACAGCTACAGCTGGGTGCACGTGGAATAGTGTTAGTCTTAAACGTGAAGCAGTGTCACTTGGCTGTACAAAACCTCCCAGCTCCCATAGGAGCTCCAGTTCACTTGCTCAAAGGCCACCTTAATTCCCACAGAATTAACACATTCTGGTTTGTTAAGCAAAACAATTCCTATTTTTCTACCACTAGGTCCAGGGGGCTTTAGCACGATGAAGATCTCACTCAGAAACTTCGTTATGGGACACCTGTGTTTAATTACAACGGAATATTTCTTCTGGATACATAAGATTTTTCAGTTATATGGAACAGATTTGTCAAATTTAATACATTTAGGGAGAGTTCAAAAGATAGGAGAAAATAGGTAATAGCTAGAAATCTATACCCTTGCCTAGGAATTCAGAATCAAGAACAGATTACCTTGAAAGCCACATGCAAGTGGACTAGAACTCTTTCAAATTTTGCCTCTATATTTGATTTTTATCACAAAATGGTGAAATAAACACAAGAAATTCAAGATGAGGGGTATGGGCAGATTAAGAGAGAAAAAGGTGCTATGCTTTTGACCCAAAAAATTACCAACTATACAACCACCGATGTATTCACCAGATCCGCCTTGCTTGGGTAGAACTTTACCATATGATTTTGCTTCCAGAATGGCTTAGGGGGTGGTTTTGTTTTCAAGAGTTACATCCACAAACAGCAGTAACCACATTCTGAAATAAGTAACTTTATTATGTTGTTAATTGACCTAGGATCAATATAGTGTTGGTACACACCTAAAGTAAGTAGGGGGGCATCCTGAGAGATGCCAGGAAGCACGTGCAGGACAAGTGGCTGCTGGAATCCCCCCAAAAAGCGTGCACCTAGTTTAGCAATACCCAGTCCTTCTGCAAAGCAGTATCTCTAACGGCCTCACAAGTCTAGCACAAACCTGATTTAACACTGCAGTCATTGGGGAAGGTCCCTTACATTTACTCTAATTGACTTAACCTGACTTCTCCACATTCACATTTCCTTCAGAAACAGGCACAAGAGTTGAGGCTTTTGTACTCAGCCCACAGCTGATGGAGGGAAAAAACAGTGTTTTACATTGCAGACTGCCAGCCTTTCAGAAGCAGAGCTGCAAGCCTACCAAAGCGTGCTCCGTTTGGAGCAGCTCTGTGCCGCCGCACCCTCTGACGCGCCAGCTGTCCCCTGCCACGTTGTGCTCCCCAGCACTTACTTCAGCTGCTGTCACTGCAAAGGGTCTCTCTGAGCACTGGCAGCCTGGGAAGGGACATCTTCTCCTCTAGAACATAAGGTTTAAAGAAAAATAAATTCTGCCTGCGTCGTGTTCAAAGTGATGCAGCTCTATAACGCAATTCTTGCTCCTAAAATCTGTCCCATGCAGCCACTCATACCAGCTGTCCCCAAGCTGACAAAGAGAAAGAAAAACATCCTGTTACACAGGCTACACACATGCACCTCGTTGAGTGAAACGGGCTGTGGCCAGGGCTCGCACCAGCGCCCGGTCTGTTCCGCAAGGACAGACGCGCTAATGGGACCGTAGCTCTCAGAAGTAGGTGCAAGCTGTACAAGCAGCGTGCCCCCATCCCGGGGTTATTCTGCTTTCAGAGACACGGCCGGAGCCTTAGGGACCGCTCAAGGCACAGCGAGGCTTCCTGACAAACTTCTGGCAGGGCACGCATGCTTTTTCTCAGCACTTCTCCGTGCAGCTGCGTACAGTCACCGCTCCAGGCAGCGGTGCTGGAAGGGAAGTGCCGTCACCGCCACGGGAGGAGGCGGCAGGAGGAGGAGGGCTGGCAGCGCTCAACCCCAGCCCAACAGAGCTGTGCTGTGTCTGCAGACAGTGCGACAACACAACCAATTTACCGATAGCCTCTTGGTTGCGATGCTCAGAGACTAATACTAAGGGTGGAGTTGAGAAAACAGTTTTATTACAGCATAAAGTAATATGCTGTGGGAGAACCCTTTTTTTGTGCATAAGTTTTAGTTGGGTAAATCCCATTTTTAAAACCTGGATCACCACTGTCAAGAGTATTTTCTGCATAAGATCATAGCCAAGCCTGTCAGTGCCGTCATGCGTACCGATATTAACTGTCTTCCTTTCATTTTAAGCTTTTCAGCTGCCTACCTAGCATTGTACCTTTCATCTTTAACCTTTGGAAAGACATGCCCTGGATCTTCTGGCGTGCTGAGGAGATGCGTTGCTGACGTGCTGTCACAAACGCCAGGGGAACGACAAGCGGGAGCGTGGGCACGCAGCCCGCGGGGAAGGCTCCAGCCGCCCGCCACTGCCGCGTCCTGCCTCCGAACCCAAGGGTTCGGTGTGCCCGCGATAAAGGCTGCCTTCGTGCTCGTGCCGGGGGATGGCTTCTTCTGACAGGCAGGAATTTACTCCGCGGCTGGGAGCTGACCATATTTCATGTGAAAAGCTACTTCTGCTGTGTACGTTGTGGCACCACCTCTCGTATTTAAACAGAATTAAAGCAGCCGTTTGGCAAAACAAGTGAGCTATTAATCAGTGGTTGTAACGGCCGCTGCCAGCCAGGTAACGGTGAGGGGACGCTATTTGCACTACCCGAACAGAAGGAAGGGAAAGAAAAATCAATATATTCTTCTAAAATGGGCTCCTTTTCCTGAAGTGACATTTTTACAGTGCCTCATTGTTAATATTTATTCCATCCCCGGGTTAAAGGACCATTACTCACCTCTCAGGACTGGGTTAAAGGAACAGACAGCCCCTCATGCACTCAGAGCCGCAGCCGCTTCCCCTGCCACAGTCCTGTACTGTGTGGATTCCCCAGACAAGGGGGCTAGAACAGTAGGATGTGAGACAAGATATAATAGCATGTTGACAATTTTTCCTACCGATGTGAAATAACTTAAAACTTATGAAACCCACTCCTTGGTGAAAAAGCCAGCTCATTAGGGCACCTGAGCACTCCTTCCTAGGGTGGTCCAAACATCTCCTGATTTCAAGGTTTTCCAAGTTGCTTCTTGAAACAATTCACTTTAATTAACCTCTATTAAGCATCCAACATCAAGTTAGTGAACAGGAGCACTCCTGACGTGGAGAGTTGCTCTCTCCACACATCTGCAATGCACTGAAACACACCTGCTCCATCAGCATAGTGACAATGTTTGCAGAGGAACCAAAACCTGTGGAAAAGATGCGGAGGGAAGAAATCCCTCCCCGTAGCTCTTTGGGACTCATTAGGATGCTTTGTGTAAGACCGTTTTTATGTTGAGCAATACGTTTTTCTTTAAACAGCCTTTTATCTTTGTTATCAAGGATGCTGCTCGTGAAGGAAAACTGTTGCTCAGTGTGAGAAAGCGTGGTGAAACCTCGTCCAAGCTCAGCAGACCTAGCTGCGTGAGCTAACCCACCATCCTTCAACACCATGTCATATCATGCCACCAGTGAACAGTCTGGTTTACGTGGCAGGACCACAGTGACCACCAGCATATATTACAAGGAGTGAAAGCAGGAGTGACATTTCCAGCTTCAGAACAGTTTTAGTGTTTCCTAAAGGGGGCCCCTGTTGTCCCTTCCTGGAGAGGAAGACAGCTGAAGGGGGACACAGCTTGCTGCTTTGGAGATGTCACTGCTGGATGCCCCAGCCACACGGAAGAGCAGCCAGAAGGGCAACAATTGAGCAGCAAAGACTGTTTTATGGATCTTGTGCATTTTTTCTCCAGCTGCTCCAACCTCCCATTGCACCAAGCAGCTCCGTGCCAGACTTGGCTTTTAGTCTCAGACGCAGGGTGGGGAGGAAAGAAAAGAGGAGGTAGTTATTGACTCATTTTCAGCTTAATTAAAATAAGAATACAACTGTTCAGAGCTCAAGTCATTTAGTGCATGTAATTAAGCTCTTTGGTCTTACCTTGCAAATGAGCAACCGTTACAGCAATTCCAAATTTCAGTCTGAAGACTTGCCAGCTAAGTTATTCCTGCATGGTAGCTCGATGAACAGAAGAGTTGTGTTTGTAAAATGGGAAACCTTGAGAAAATCTGACCCTGGGAATGTAAAGATTGTTAAAGTCACATAAAAACATAGAATGACTTTGATAGGGACATAAATTCATTGCCAAGTTTATGTAGAAAAAAAGGGCATCCAGTCATTTTAACAATGAACTTTTTACAATCTATTTTTGTAGTATCAGAAGTATTTAAAGAGTTAAATCACTGACCTTAATCATTTTAATGAAAGCCAAGAGTCTGGGGATTTGTTGGTTTTTTTTGGAAGTTGGGGGGAGGGGGGCTTGTTGTTTTTTTGTTTTTGTTTTGGGGTGGAACAGGGGGGGTTGTTTGTTTGTTTTTTAAGCAAAGCCACTGCAATAAGACACCAGCAATATACAAGAGAAGCTGCAACAGTAGAAAGCTATTGGTTGTATTGCTTCAGTGCCCAAGGGCTCAGACCTGAAAGGTGCGCTCCACTGTGCGAGGTGCAGCACAAATACATCCAAAAAGCTTAACATGAGAAGACCACAATTGAAAATAAAACAAAAAAAATAGTGAGAACCACATTATCCAGTTTTTAGTTAGAAGTGCAAAGCAACCATGAGATTAGCTTTTTGATGTCACAAGATATTGCCTATCCAACCCATTAAGGACTCTCACAGGCTTTACAGAAAGTCTAAATGGGAGGGAAAAAAGGGGGTGGTTTGGGAACATTGGCAGCCCAGCTTTTCCAAGCACGTCAGGAAGACACAATGAAGCTCAGCTTCGATAGGAGTCACATATGTTGATATGACAACCTAAAAGTAGGAGTAATCCCAGCAGCTGGGTGATGGACCTGATTCCCATCATTACTAGGATAAGCTTGGAGCCCTGCAGTCTGGCACAGAGCAGCACACAACGGGTAACCTGGAAACAACACCTCCTGTAATTACTGAAAACATTTAACTGCAACAGAACATATCCAGTCATGTACCAGCCTGTGCCTTTCTGGGAGCCACTGCCACGAAGTCTCCCAGTTACTGCAAACACATTGCCAAGGAAGGCAGTGACCAATGCCAACATTTTTAAGACATAACTTATTTTTCATCACAGGCTGTGGGACAGGGTCCCTACACGTGTATGTGATGTGAAGAGCCTGCAAAATGGAGCGAGGAAGGTGCTTCGTCTTTGTTCCTAGCAGACAGCCCTGGGTCTTCTTCTACCTTTAAGTAACTTCACTGCTGTAATAGTTCATCTTCCACTAACACAAGCATAGGAGAGCTGAATGGTGTGAACACAACCGCGCAAACCAGCATGCTCAAACGAGGCCGTGCTCATCAGGCTATTTGTAGTTTCACACAGTGCTAGCTTTAAATCCCCTCTGGGTTCAACATACCATGCCAGAGGTCTTTTGAAGCAGCTCAGTCATCGTGTGGTGGCTACAGGACCTCAGCAAGCCCCCACACGCGCGGAGCAATCCCGCTTCCCATACAGTCGCTCCAAGGCCCTCCCTCGCCCAAGGGGCTGCTCCTTTCCCAGCCTCAGGTATGAGACAGGAAGGTCCACCCCGACCCACTGCCGACACGTCTTCTCCTCCGACAGCACTGGACCAACAGCTCATCATCCCTGAAGCCGCTGATTGTCGCAGTGCAGGGCTGGCACGCGCTGCGTGATGGACTGTGCCGCGCAGAGCACCCCTGGGTGCTGCCGTGCCAGCCCCACCGCGCTCGCAACCAGCCCAGCTCTGTGCAGATGCAGCCACCCAACAGGAGGAGCGGGACTGGGGTGGGCTCACAGCTTGGTCTTGTTTCCAAGCGAAGATCTTGGTTACAGTTGGTGATTGTATTTGTAGCTTGAGATATCGCTTCTCTGCACAGCAGAGGCTTTGGGGAAGCTTTTCTTATCAGAAATTGTTTAAAAAATCTGCTTATCCTGTGTTATTCCAGGCCATTCCATTAGCATTTATATATAAGGAGAAAATAAGATAATGAAAAAAAACCATGAAGTTTCCTGGAAGTCCTTTCTTACAAGGACACTTGGATGTAGAGGAACTTGTTTTGGAAAGACTCTTAAAGGAATATTTTAACTTGGTGTTAACAGAATAGAAAACCCTGCTGAAAGGCATACTGGGGCAGATCCTGTGCCCTCCTTGTCAGTCATACACAAGTCACACTATTTCTTCATCTCTCACTGAGTGCTTCTTGAGATGCTTGAGTAATTTGAACCATTAAAGAATTTCAGATAAATTGCTGATGCCCTGAAATTTCTTTCCACTGGGCTTGAGAGAGTCTGTGTTCTTCCTCTCACCTTCCCTTCTGTCTCTTAATGTCCCTAAACATCTGCAAATAAAACCCCAGGATGAGAAATAGAAAATGAGAGTAAGATGATGCTCTTTGAGAGGTTTTGGTCATTAGTGTCCGATTAGCCAGCAGCAAGGATCAGCTGAAAGTTGGCTGGTCTGATGACACCAGCCCTGGCAACTGCCCTTGCCACTGCTCAGCTCGTGTCCCAGCATGAGGATGGTGAAACTCATCCCACACAAGAAGCGCATCAGTACATCCAAATCACATTTTAAAGGTGGCAGAGGCAAAAGGCTCTAGATGAAAGCAAGATTTTGGCAGTATCCAGCCCAAGCAAAGACTGCAACTGATTTACAGATGTGAAGGAAAAAAAAAAAAGAGTTGATAAGTTTGCAGCAAGCTCCTGGGCTGCAGGGGTGGGGTTATGCTCTTGATCCCGACAGTGATGCTCAGAGAAATCTGGCTGAGGCACCACACAGCATACCAAACCAAAACATGTACAACAACAGCAGAAAAAGAGACTGGTATTTCAAATTACTGTGTAAGTAAACCCTGTCTATAAAATAATAGCTACACAAAGCCTGATCCAAGCTCTGCATCTCCATCAAGCAGCAGAGTTGCTCATTATCTAGAAGGGGGGAAGGCAAGGTCCTCATAACCACAGCACTGGTCACTTGCTCTTTTCTTTTTTCCTCCTTTCTCCCCACCCCACTTCTGCAAATCCCTCTGCTGAACCCATTGCTGCATGTTTTGCCACCCACAGAGAGGCCAAGAGAGCAATCTGAGTGCTGATTAGGCTGTGATTCATTATAATTCACCCACCAAAACAAATGCTAAAGAAGGGTTTTAAAAAAAAAAAACAACAACAAAGTTGTGAAGGTACACAAGGAAAACTTCCACCAGGACAGAAGTCGGAACCAGACCACGTTTTAGGGGCTCGTGCCTGCTGGTGCCCGCCACACCAGGGCTTAGCACAGCTGAGCCACGGACACGCCTGCTGCGCACCGATGGGACCCGAGCGCACCCACGCTCGCCAGCAGAAGCCATCGACCGATGTTCTTACGCAATCGATGGTGCTGGTTAATGACTTTGGGCCCTTTTTCAGGAGGGAGTTTCATTAATGGCCTGTACGCTACAACCCCAAACAGCGCAGCTGTAAGATGGAGTGCGGAGCCAGTGAGCAGAGGCAGCAGTCGCGTGTTCGATAGCCTTAATTACGAAGAAAGCTTCCCCCTGCCAGCGATGACGGGGGGAGCAGAATCCCAGCCAGCTGCAGCTCTACCAAGACAAACTGCTGGAAAACTGCCGGGGGGGTCACAATGCATAGGCCAGCCCCGGGTGCACCTCTCCTCCTGCCCCCAGCCAGCAAGCGCGGCTCAGAAGAGACAGCGAGGAACGCGATGAGATGACATGAAATCAATATAGCCCACCGGCGCGGACGGGGAGAGCCAAGGGAAGGTAGCTGTCACAGAAAGCTTGCAGAGCAGTGCCAGACAAAATCAGGGGGTTGGGTGGGAAGAACAGGCTTGGGATTAGGGGCCGCTGCCTGTGCTGAGCTTCTGGGGAGGCAAGCTTACGTGTGCTGTAGGCGAATATACAGCTGCACACATGAAAACTACACCTCTGAATATAAGCGTCAGCCTCATGTCAAAGGGGTGCTAATGATCACCGCCAGTGCGCTACCAGAAACAAAGACCGCACAGACACCATTACTTTAATTACTTTTAGGGCTTGCAGTAGCCCCCGGTAACGTGACACAAGCTTCCGCGCTGCACGTACAGGGGGCAGAGGTGGGGACGGCTCCCGGCTGCGGCTGGATGAGGTCAGACCACGCCGCGCGGCCACCAGCGTGCAGAGGGACCCGTGGGGTACAGCCCTTGCCGTACCCCAGCAGGAAGAGCCAGCTTGCCACAGCATGCTTAGGGACGGCTTAAGACTACATGACTTCTCTGTGCGTCCGATGCCAGTATTTCTCCTTCCCTTTCACTACGCGTTTTGTCCCACCTGCATTAATTTTCAATTTCAAGGACAGAAATCGGCACATAACACCTGAGAAAATATTGTAGTATTTTATGATTGCATATTCCAGAATATTAATTATATAAATTATAGTTCTTATTTCAGTCAAATCTCTGGAGATATTAAAGCCCACCTGGATGCCATCCTGCGCAACGTGCTCTAGGTGACCCTGCTCAGCAGGGGGGTTGGACTAGGTGATCTTCACAGGTCCCTCCCAACCCTGCCCATGCTGTGATTCTGTGATTCTGTGAAATGCAGAATGTTTTACGAAAACATTTATGAATGTTTTACTGGGAAGTGAAGACCATAAACCTGCCAGTACGTCTGATTTTATTCAGAGCATCTGGAAGTTATTATTTTTCACACATTTTCATTTCAGAGACCACGTTGCAATTTATGTCTTGAAGATATATTTATTCACAGGTCTCCTATAATGAAATTCTTATTTGACAAGTTGTCTGTCAAAAAATGTTTTCAGCTGCAACAACGTGAGTCACACAGCAACCAAAAGATCCTGACATGTATGTGTTTGTTTCTCAGTCTTGTCAACTAGCAACCAGCTCGTTTGATGGTCTGTAAAAGTTTCTTCTTGGGAAGGCAAATATTTTTCCAGCTCGCTTGGAAGAAAAGTTCTTTTTAATCAAGACATAACATAAAAATAGTTCCTTGCTCCTTTCCATCATTGCTCAATTTTATGATTTTATTCACTAAGAATTACGTGTAATGTAGACAGTGTCAATATAAGTGACTAAACTGAACATATAGTGACCTCCCTGGGTAATTTGTCATGTGAAGAGAAAGAAAAAACCCTTTTACATCAGAGTCAAATACACTGACCATCAGTTTTCTTAACCTAGACTGAGGAAAGACTGGGGGGAATCATACTATGAAGATGAACCACTGGAGGCTCATTCGCCAGAACATCGTCTGACAGCCCTTAAAAATACTGACCAAATACAAGCTGGAAGACAAAGGGCATAAAATCTTCAAGTGACTTATCTGAGCTTAAAACATAAAAATAAAGCTTAAGTCAAAGAGTCTTACCTGGATACAGAAGGGTGTCTCGCCACCTAGCTAAATGTAGGTATAGGTGGGTTGTTGATACAGTAGCCTGGTTTTAAAGTGTGGAATGCTGAGGTCCTTGTCCTACATCTTGTATAGTCTTCATGACAGAGGAAAAAATACACATACGTATACACACATACCCCTGAAACATTCAGAAAACCATGAATATCAAATGCTAAACTTTAAAGTCTTAAGTAAAAGGCAGCTACATTTTCCTCCTTGTTATTGACCTGAAAGTTTTCAGTGTGAGTTTAGCTCCCAGAGGTTTGATTATGATTATTATACACAAAACTCCTTTGAAGCCCATGACTATCTCTGCACTAGCTTCAGAAAATAAGAGAACAGGTCAACGTAAAAGTTACCATCTTGAAGGGTTTCCTTTTCTGTATATAGATTGCCTTATTCTTCATTTCTATCAATTCTGGGAAGAATTGCTAGAAAGAATGATGTGGGATCAGCTTTACAGACAGGAATTTTCGTTTGGTAAGCTACAAACAGCTTCATGTGTGTCTGAGATTGTCAATTAAGCTGAAGACATTATTAACGAATTCACAAAATTGCTTTTCTTCGCCGCTGAGAGGCTGGTACAAATTGGCCTTACAGTATCTCAGGTCTCATCAGACAGATGAGCAGCAGCAGTGGGAAACCATTCAAAACCCTCATTTCTAATCAGTTCCATAAGACTCATTTGCAGAGGAAATTTTCCATTTTGGTAACTATATGAAATGTCACATCCTTCAAGACAGCCTTATCAGAATAAAAGCAACAAATAAAATGCCAGATTCTGACACTGTAAAAGTTCATTGCAATGAAAGCTGTATTTCATTAACAATCTGGGTATAGAGTTCCTTTCAGATGTGAAGTAATCATAACCAGCTACAGACAAAAACAAAGGAACACAGTCCATGTGTAAGGTGTCATGGGAATACGCAGGTGCGATCCCAAAGCTTAGTGTCTGGGTCTGGAGTACAAGTGTCCCAAAGGTTTTGTTTAAGAGTTCTGTCATACTAAAGCAAAGGTTTAAGTTGTTTAGATTCAATCTCATCTGCAAATGCAATACAACTGGTGTAAGGAAGCTCTGCATAAGATACAGGATATTAAAGAAACACTTGCGAAAACGTCATGTTACAGACAACAGGCTTGGTTCCACAACAGGGGCATGGAGAAATAAGGGCAAATAGACTGTGATCAACTAAACCAGCCAACAGGCAACACAGAAAAGTAGTTACAAAAGTAACTGGTCCTGCCAAAAATGGGTTCAAAGAGCCCCCACCTGATCAGCCTCCTAAATCCTAACACATCATTCCTGCCTCTAATTCAGCTCTAATTCAATAAGACCAACAGAATGGTTTATTCTGGAGACAAAAATGTGGGAATTAAAGCAAGCTAGAAAATGGCTTAATGTTGAGAACATTGATTCAGTAGCCCAAAGAGCCTGAAATACTCCCTTACAAGTATTTACCAAACACTGGGGAAAATGAGAATTCTGTAGTTCGGTGGATTGTATCCTCTAACCTTTAAGACAACAATTTTGCTTGTATTTCCTGTTACAAAAAAAAAAAAGCACCTGCAACAGCAGAACATTGCCTTGAAATGAGCAACTGCCATCATGTCATTAGAGCTGTTCAACGGGGCTATCTGTCTCCTGAAACACATAACTAAGAAAGTTTACATTTTGGATCCAGACAGAGAGCTTATCTACCTGATTATATACACTGCAAAAACCTGTCCTCATCACAGTGGACAAACCTCACCCCCCAGTTTCAGCAGCGCCATGGCAACAGAATCCATCGTGTTTTGCAGAGAGAGAGGGTAATTTGCAAAAGGAAAAAGCCTGAAGAAACTCTTATTTTATTGGCATTTGTTGTCCCTATCCAAGGAAACCTTCAAGCTAAAGGCTGAAGCCTCTTTTTTTTTTTTTTTTAAATGATTTGCTGTAAGCTTAGAGAGGACTCCTAGGCTCACATAAGTTATATATACAAAGAAAAAAGTCACACTACCCTTGCATATAGAATTTTACTGATCTTTGTCTTATCCACCAAGACAACTACCCAACTAAATGCCTTTATTCACTCCACAATAGATCTGATCCCATGTTTCCCAAAAAATCTCCAGTGGGGAAGAAAATTTCTCAGCCCATGGTTTCATCGTTATAGAAGAGGCAACCAAGGCTGTCCTGTGCAGTTTGCATGTTTTGCCAAACCCTGCCTACTGCTCAGCATCCATTAGCTTCTATTAAACAAGCAATCTGTTAGCGTTTGTTCATTTCAAAAAAAAAAAAAAAAAATAAATGTGGATCACAGTAATAAAGTGTATAAGTCTACTTTTCCTACACACCAAACCAATCTCAGCAGATTTTAAAGTGATGCTTTTTTGTGATGAATAAAGCTGCACACAGCTGAGCGCTGGCAACGCAGGCAGCAGGGCCTTGTATGTGCCACTGGCATCACCTGAGCTTCTCCGCAGCCTTCTTTAGAAACACCGCCAGACCAAACGCAGAAAAAAGCATCACCACCACCACAATCATCAGAGCTACAAAACCAGCACCCGGCTGCATGTGTAAACATCTGAGCAAACATCTGCCCAGTGTGTGTGTGCAGCACAGCCTTAACCCCGAATTACCTAGGCATTCACACTACCAGTTTTTCACCCCAAATCCCACCTTTGGCAACACACTCAAGACAGCAGGGCTTTCTGCTGCTTCAGCATGGCTAAGTAACCCCAGATTGTTCTTCTTTCTTGGTGCTCACAGAAGACCAACAGTAAGAATTTCTCTCATGCTTTGTGAAACTGAACTTTTTCCAACTTTTATTACAACTATGATTTGCTCAAAGTAGAGATAACTCTGCTTGCCTTTCAAGCAGCTTGTCAAAGGCTGGTGCTATCTTTAAGCTGCCTCGTTCATCATATGTAAAAGAAAGTTTCTCAAACCATTTTCTCTCCTTTAAAGCCTCTGAATATGTCTCCCCCCTCAAGCTGCAACCTAATTGGCATAAAAGTCTGATTAATTGATAGCACCAGGTTTAATGCATTCTTGATTACAGCTAAACCCATAACAGGTCCATACAGTTTGTGGGGGAAACAAGTCGCTGCATTTCACTGTTATCCGTGCCCTGGTCCTGTTGGCAGGCACCCAGCTGCACGTCACACATGGCTCTGCCTACGCCCCGTGGAAATGCCCATCACCTTGTCCGTAACTGCAGAAGTCATGGCAGTGCACATTTTATTCTTAGTAAGCCATAGGGAGCATCTCCTCCCTTAAATCCCTGTAACATTGCTATCATTATGAGATGTCGGAGAGAGTAAATCCAGGCTGCGCCATACATTATTAGAGTTGTTGCTCCATTCAGAGAAAACAAATACCTTATTCAGCTACATCTTATGGACGTTTAGTGAAAAACAACACGCTTTGCTGCCCAGTTAATTCTGAAAATAAGGATTTATCTTAGTGTTTGGTTTAGCCTGCGATATGTCTGGCTCTGCTTGTCTTATCAGGCTGCATGCGGCTAGGACAGCTGACTAAGTACAATTACCCACGGCACACGCCGATGATAAACCACATCCTGTGTGCCTTATTCAGACAAGTTCTTTCGAATTTCAGAGCAGATTTTGACCGAGTAAGGCAGTTGAATCCCAGCTAAAGCAGAGCCATAAACCATATGATGCCATCTTCTGATTCCAGGGATTTTCCAGTAATTAAAACACAGAAGGCACATAAAGTTAGCCTACAGCTCATTTACCAGGACTACATTTTCACCAGCGGAAGACGAGTTTCTCGTTAACAGACCCGGCAGCTAAAGCCCCCGCACCAACAGCAGCCCTGGGTGAGCGTTTACCACGGGCTCCCACAGATGCCGTAACACCGGCAGCCCCGCGTCTCGCGCCCGTCTCTGCCCCTCGGGTTGGGACCAGCTGCCCCGGGCAGGGCCACGCTCCCACGCAGGCAGTCTCACCAAGCAGTCAGCACAGTGCTGTAGGAATATCACCTTCCCAAATCAAAACAAATCACAGGAATTGGGACAGATGTGCTCAAAACATTGCAAGGAATGACAGCTCAGTCTGAAGGTCTCTTTTTTGGCACCTTCAGCTTATCAGATGCGTGCAGCTTGCAGAGGCTCAACCATTACTCACATGCACACATCTATATTTGCAGCACAGACTCAATTAGAGAGGAAGCTGACATACATGCCTTAATTGCACTTTCCATTACCACTGCTGCTCAGAGGCTGTGATTCTCCCTCTCCTTTCTGGCAGCACCGTCAAGAGCTGCATCCGCTCCCCGGGTTGCTTATTAGCTAAAAGCCCATATGCCCAGCACCGGTGCACGTTTCTTTTTTGAAAGTAGCTCTGCCTATGGCTGGGTCCGAGCTCACCGCCTGAGCATCTGCAAGCTCCCGTCAGCCAAGCAGCTCAGGACAAGCTTCTCCTCAACCTGGCCACACCAAGCCACTCCGATCCCAGCAAGGCAGAACCGGTAAACCTGCACAAGTCTTGAATTTTCACATTGCTCGACCCTGGAGAACAAGTACAAATTCAAATCAGCCTGTAGAGGTGAGGCATGACATGTTTTAATTACCTGGGAGCAGATCCTAAAGCAGTTTGCCCAAACCTCTCCCACAGCCACAAGCTGGAGCAGCTGGACCTTCACCAGAAGCTGTTTAACAAGCACGGATTAAAGCGAGAAATGTGAAGCGGATCACACCCTTCAAATTCTGAGCCGTATTTTGGAGGGAAGTAATAGCTAGTTTCTGCAGGACACAGTAGCATGGCAGAGCTTTAGGTCAGAGTAATCATTTTAAGGTCTCCCATTGTGTTCCATTGGAATACATACATATGCATTAAGGCACAAAATCAAAGAGGCTCTCCTGCTCTAATACAAAAAGCAGTATTCACACAGCAATTATTCAGCTCACCGTTTGACACCACCAGCTAACAACCGGATTTCTTGTTGGTTGCACCTGCACACCATTCCTCCAGAGACCATGCAATCGTGCGGCAGAGGATGGGTTTCGCCCAGTGACTTGCTGTGCTTTGCCACTTGGTACTTGCCAAGCCCAGGCTTTGCTTTCCCTACAACTAATGACCCCCCCTGCCACAGCCATGCCTCTGCTTCTGCCACAGCAATTCGCAGAAACTTGAGCTCTTCGCTAGGAAATAGATCGTGCTAGCTGGGTATCATCATGCTTTAGGCTGATTTATGGAGAGCTAACACAAGAACCCCTTAGGAACAGGCAAGTTACCGGGGTGGGGAAGGCAAGGGTGGCAGCTGACCCTCACTTCCCGCAAGGCTCCTTAGTGGCGAAAGGTCGCCTTCACCACTGCCCTCTGCATCCCCTGTTCGGTGGCTATAGGTGCCACCCCTCAACTTCTGTTTTCAGGGTGCAAAAAAGGGGACTGGAGTAAAATCAAAGCACACCCAAAAGGTACTGAGGAGGGGGAGATCTGGAAAGCAGAAATATTGGAAGTGGAGCAGGTCTGAAAGATACAAATATCAAAAAAGCCAAAGTTATGTATCAAGAAGGGAAGCACTGCATAAAAGCAAGTGACCTACTAAAGCAGAAAAAAGTTAAATCAAAAGGGTTTATAGGCAGTGCACACTAGATTACAACATTTTCCTCTTGTGCATTTTGAAAAGTACTCGAATTCTGATGCTCGTAACTTTCTCTGGAGTGCAAAGGGAAAGATGAGCCCAGCCACACAACATGCAGATGCACTAGCAGGGAAGATGTGCTCATTCCCCGTGTAAGCATCAGCTCCAAGCCCTGAACTTTCCTTGCTAGAACTGCGCCAGGGAGAGAGGGAGATTTCTAAAATAAATATATATATATAAAATAAAAATAGAGCTTCTTCCTACTTGTGATCAGCTCTGCCAAAACCAATCCACACCTTCTGAAGCAAAAGGGTCAAAAAAAAGAAAGTGCGGGGCAGCTACCAGTATTTATTTCGAGAAGTTGATCAGGACTCCGACAGGTGTTCATGAAACGAGGCCAATATTCTGGTCACGCATCATGTCCAAACAATGCCAGATATATCTCAGTTAAAACTGGTGAAAATACATGCACCACTGCCTTGCAGAAGAGTTTATTGGTAGTGTTGGTTTAAAAAGGTAAGCAAATACTGTTGTTTAAAAACATAGATTCAGATTAAAAAAAATACATAAGAGTTTGACAACGATTTTAGCATTTTCTTGTGAAAAGAGTGTGGGCTTCAGCTCAAAGTAATTCTTCCAAAAATACTATATGGATGGAAGAATCCACTTTATTTTTAGAAAGGTGAATACGTTTTATTTTCTCTGAATATTTATATTTCATATAGAGTTCAGGAGTTTGGTTGCTAGACTGAACTAGAGCTCTCACCCAAACACCAGGATGCAAGTGAGCGCTCAGGCATGGCAGGCTTTGCTTTTGACAGGTGGTCCATGGAGCCCTTACAATGGCACGTAAGCACCAGGGTGAGAGGTCCTGGCCCTACGGGAGCTGCTTGCCCTTTATCCAGACACAGGCTGAGCTGAGCAGCTTTGAGAGATCTTGTGCTAAGGAAGTGGTAAAGTTCAGAAAAAATAAATTAAAAAAAACCCCTGCTCTTAAGAACGTGCCTACGTTGCCATTCCTATAGCAAGTCTTGATATATTTCGTAATTTCTACTTTTGGACATTCTTGTTTAAATGTATTTCTCACAGTGAAGCATTAGGGTGCTCCAAAGGTGAGCTCCATCTGATTTTTGTGTATTTATTTTAAAGTTGCAATGCTTTGCTGTTGCCTCTCATGTTCTGTTGGTAACAGAGAGGAACTTATCTAAGTCCTAATTCATTTAGCATCGATGCTAAGAAATGATTCCTCCCAACAGCACAGCCTCAGGTTTAATAATTCCCAGCAGGAAAAGTTAATTGAACAGCCTTCTGGCTGAGACAACATTTGATTTTCCTTTTTTAAAACCCATCAGCATCTGCAGGTGTTTTGGCCACTTTCTGGGAACAACTAAAGGGAAAAGTGCTTCCATTTCAGATAGGCACATTATCTCTGATGAAGAACAATTTGTAGAATGGCAGGCTTTTTGCAAAAGGGAAAAGTAAGAAAAAGTGTGATAATGAAAATCTGGTAATCTACAGGCTGCTCAACTGGGCTGTTACTGGTCAAAAGAAATAAGCTCACAAAAAAAAAAAATGAAGAGCAGTGAAAAAATAATTGCATCTGGAAACCAGTGAAGACAAAATGCAAATTCAGTATGGGAAATATGGATCTTATTAACTTATGAGAAGTTTGTTATTCCTGCTGTATCCTTTATTTTTCAGGAACTCAGAGCTGATGCTATCGGTTCCACTCGCAAACAGGGACATACCCGTAAAAACGATGTCAATAGTGACCTAGGAGCAAGGCAGCAATTTCAGAAGTGATGATCTAATATAATAGAGCAATTAGCACAGTTCACCTATGCCGCCTGGAACAACCAAGCCAAGCTTTATTCTTCTTGCATATGATAGTGTATTGCATGATTTTCTTACAGAGCAAGATATGTTTTTAAAGGCTTACAGGATGTAGGCGATTAGTCCCAATGGCTAGCAAATAATCTTGATCTTTATGCTGAGAAAGTTCAGTTTTTGCAGAGATGAAGAAACATCAGAGCTTTCCTAAATACAAGCAGGAGAAATTGTTTAATTGAGGATGTAAAGATGCAAACTAGAAAGACATAATGCACTTCTGTCTTACAGAGGAATCACCACAGGGTCTTTCTACCCCTCCTCTTCCCCGGCTCGGTTTACAGGTTTGGATCTCTTGGATCCTAAACGTAAAAACAAACAGAAGTCCACTTAGTTTTTGGTGATAGTAGGTAGCCAAGATAGCCTTTGCGATGAGAACTTCACCTGCGAAGTAAAGAGCATAAATTAAATGAGGTACTTTGAGGGTCCAGCACAGCACACAGATGGGGCTTCTCCCCATCCCCACAAACAGGCATCCCTGCTGGGACATAGGAGCACCCAGCATCCAGCAAGGCACACCCTTGGGTAGAGGAGCTCCCTCCTTATGGGACCCTCCACCTCCAAGTTACCAGAGCACAGAAAGGCACAGACCCCTGGGGCATGGGGGGCCTCACTCCCCCATCCAGCACACACCTATATGCACAGCCCTGAGCTCTACTGGGTACCAGAGGGCTTATTTTAAATATTTAGACTCCTCAGCTCTCTGCACTCAGACTCAAAATGAAAAATGCATGACTTATTCTTGGTATTTATTTTTCATCTACAAGTATCTCCTGTTTTGTCATAAAATAAATTCCACATTAGACGCAAACACATTTTAAAGCCTTGCCTCTTCAGGGGAATGTATGAGATTAGAGATGTTTTTCCCAGGAAAAACAAAAAACTGCTCAAGAACTTGATTAACTTGTGAAACTTATATTTGATCATCTGTAATAAAAGTAAAATGGAAAAGATTCAAACAAGTGCATATATAGTCTTATAACTAAGCCTCCTCAAGCTGCGTGGATGATGCAATACATCACCCTGTAATTTTCCTAATGCACACACATATAGTGCCATGGCAGACTTATATAAGTAATCTTGTTTCTGGTATTTTCCAAGTGTTAAGAGGGTTTTCTGTGCCAGCCTACATGACTCATATCCACAGGGCCCTGGGAGATCCTCGGCCAGGCTTGCTTCCACCCAGGTCTTGCTTCTTAGTTCTGAAGCCCCTGCTGAAAGCAGCTCTGCAGCATGTTTTCATGTCAACCAACCAAATTCTAGTAAAAACCCTCTTCAGCCAGAATACTTTTCACTGGCTCTGATCTGACATCAAAACAACAGGCTGTTCTTGTCCTCATTTACTTTTTCCTTTGATTCAAATTTGATTTTATTGCTCACAAGAAGTGCCAAGTGGATTCCTGAAAAGATGCAAGTGTGCTGCCTAGTCCTGGAACAGGCACATGCAGTGGGAATTGAAAAATGCAGCTTGTTTCCAACTTTTTAAATGGCAAAGGCTATGTTCAGTACACAGAAGGTTTGTTTCCATGGTCCATTTATGCCTGGGCTTTTCCAGAGACAGGAGCACCAGCAGACAAAGTGAAGACTAGTAAGACCAACTAATCCATAGCTTTTGACCACGTAATGCAAAACTTCGGTTATTATAAAAAGAGCAAAAGAGTACAAAGCAACGCCTTCCTTACAGCTGTTAATACCCAGGATTTCAGAGGAATCCAAGAGAAATCACATGCGAACTTACACCAGTTTGAGAACTTGGCAGGTTTTGGCCAAAACTGTTGCTCCACAAAACTCAAAGCCAAATTAATCATGTGAAGTCAGCAGATCCTACATATTAGGATGAATTTACAGAGGGATGAGTTTACTTCCCATCACTTGTACTCCATCCCAGAGGAAGTTTTTTTTTCCAGAAGAGCAACCTTGTCTTTCTCAACTGCACCCAGATGCTTGCCATGGGTTTGTCCATGCTCCTCAGACAGAAGCCATCTCACCAGGAAGACACATCTGAGGGCTGCACTGAGATCAAGCAGAGCACAGGAGGAGACTAGTCCCTAGAGAGGCTGCCAATTACAAAATTTCCTTAGTTACAAAGTAATAAGACACCTACAGGTTCTCTCCCATCCTATTTTGCTGCCCACCACAGCACAGGCAAGCCCAAGCACGGAGCATGAATTTGGATTCCCTGAGCAGACATGTCTGCTGACTGTTTGCTAGCTTTACTGCTTTCCCTTTCTAGTTTTGAGCAGACAGTTTAAAACAGGAAACAAAGCTTCTGGGAATACTCCTATGATTTAGGAGTTTCTGGAAACCTGATATGACTTACATGCTCTCATTAAAATATAAAAGTAAAAACATGCTTGCTGCCCACGTAGACCAAGTAGGCAGATTAAGCACTGTGTCCCCTCAGTCATTGAGGCTGACAAGGCTTGAAGCATCTACCTCAAATCACTTTGAATCATCTTTTCCCTTTGGGAGAAAAAAAAGCATCCATACAGCTATTTTCTTTCTTTTTTTTTTAATCGTTTCATCATTGCCACCTGCTGTGCAATATTTTATGCTTCATTTCCTCCAGTTAGGCTATTTCAGGGAGAGGCTGGAATTTTTGTTCAGGTATGTGAGATTTGTTTATTGTTCTGCAGCGATGGACAGGTATGAAATCTGAAGAACAGGAATATTAATCTAGCACAAGGAACATCAGCCACATGACTACATTGAGAACAAGCTTTAACGTGGCTGTAACCTTTCTCACTCCCTGTTTCATTCTAAAACCAGAGATGATCTGCTTCCATACTTTTAAAGTCATAAAGCAGGAGACGCATTAACCAACACAGAAAAACGCGCTTAAATCCATAGCTATTCCAAAACAGTGTCCTTAAAAGAAGTGACCAGCCCAGGATGTTTCTCTTACCCATGATCAACTGCAGTTGCGGAGTTGAGTTTCCCCTTTTTCGGGGAGAAGCAGGACTGGCCATTGCAAGACCTTCTCCTGCCGTAGCTGAAGTAAAGCTTCAGGGCTGTGCCGGCTTTCCTTCATTTCCAGCCCTGGTGATGAATCTCATGCCTGAAGCCCAATTTTCTTATTTTCTGGACTTCTACCAAAACAAACCACAGAAAACCCGTCACTTTCTTTATAACCGCAGAAGAATTATTACAGCAGCTGCTAACTATTCTGGGACAGATACTGTTCCTCAAAACTACACATCCATCTTTACAAGAGAAACCTAATGATTTTTCTCCCCCTCCAAGCACATATTAGCCTTATACAGATTCAGAAGCATATTTTATGTAATAATACTGTAAACAAGATAATGCCTGCTCATCACGCTTCATATTGCTAAAAATAGAGGCTGTAGTGGCACTCTGTCTCCAGGATGACTTTATTAGATAAGCCCACTTGTGCTTATTGTGCTAATGCAGGTGCCCCCCATGACGGCTCAGTTAGCTGAAAACAGCCCACATTACCAGGGCAGTGCAGAGGCAGGAGTCCCAGCACTGCCATTGAATTTTGCCAGAGAAGCACATGCACACACTGCCACTGCTTTGCAATTGTTTAACTGAATCCCTGAAAGAGGCAAGATTTCCTCCCCCATACTTTGTTGTCCAGGATCGAGTCACTGTGAACACTCGTACATTTCCTCCTCTGGAGACACCTTTGTCCTGGATAAAAATAAAGACTTGTTTACTGACTGGCTGCTGGTGCAACGATGGTCACTCAAGTCTCTCAAACTCCAGGAAGCAAAAGTTAACACATAAAGCAAGGAAAAAGCCAGGTGAACAAGAAAAGCGATTTCTAATGCCTTTTTATTGACACATGCCTGGTGTTCAAACTATTTACCACCTCCCTCTGCTCGTACCACTGAGAGCTGCACAGGGAGAAACAGTTTAACATCATTATCACTGCCTAAATAACCACCTTCATACAGTCAGTCTTTCACCTCTTTCTAGACAGGAATTGGGTAACCTGCAGGATGGCAGAGTCTTACCACTGCTCACCCTTTCTGGTACTCCAATAGCAGGCTCCTTGGGTCCTGGGTTTCCTGGTTAAGTAGAGGGAGAAACGTTCATACCAATCTTGGCACCCAAAAGGCTGAAAGCAAAGCCCACTGGTTTGCAGTTGAACTGGAAGCAGCAGATCCCCAAAAACCTTAGCTTTGATCTAACTCAGCTAGAACTAGTACAAAAAAAACTCCGGGCAAGCAACTTAGCCCACAAAAATGACTATAAATTCACTTAAGACATAATTAAGGGTATGAGTTACACTGGAACTATGAATCAAGTCTAGATGAAAAATTTTACTTTCATGCCTTAAAACAATTTAGCCTACAGTAGGTGACAGCTAATGCTTAAAATCAAAGCAGGTGAAGGCAGGGGCTTCGTTGTCCACATACCAAGGTGACAAGGAAATGATTACTTACATTGAACTTCTGGTTTTCTACACAGTAGAGTGAAATATAGATCTGGGATTTGACATCCAGATTTTTACTGATAATGAGAAACTTCTCATGAAGTGATATTTTTGCGATGTAGTTAGTTCCTCCTTCTGCTTGCAGACAAGCAGAAACCTCTGATACATACACATATATATATATAGGACTAAGTGAAATGCTGCAGTGCAAAACCCCTGTGGCTGACTTTAAACTTTTGCTTGTAAGGAAAACCTGATATATTTTGCACAGTTCCAATATTTTTGCTGTCCTCTGTGACCTAAAGCTGCTAAACAGAAAATATCTTTCCTCTCCTGTTGCTTTTCTCAGGACTGCTGTGAACATTTAAAGGTCACTTACAACTGTGTTTTAGAAATAACACCACTCTCCAGCTTCCCCTCCCCTCATCACTATACCTGACTTTAGATGGATTTTGTCTTTTGTACCCTCTGTTCACCTGCTTCTTGGTGTTGACTCCTTTGGTGAAGCAGCCTGTGGGTTAAGCTTCAGCACTTCCCCAGGGGCTGCAGTGATCTTTGCTGCTCCAAAGGAAAGAAAGTGCCCATTTTGCTGACAGTAGCCACCAAAGTACCAAGGAAACTACAAAACCCTCTTTGGAGGTTATTGAAATAGCCTGGGTAACGCACCAGTGAACCTAGAAAGAAGCGCTGTCACTGAAGTCAGCAGGAAACACGCAAACAGTTACTGCGTGGTGTGGCCTTGCAAGACCACAGCACCACCAGTGCCTCTTGTCCACACCGTTATCCTCCAGCAGGCTACCAAACAACCTGGAGTCTCAGCACGCACACAGCAGGCAGTCTTCCTGCATGCTCTCAGCTTCACTAGTGGAATTACCCAGTTTTTAATGCTACTTTTGCCACAGGTAGGACATTTGTAGGGATCTGTGGGTTTTGATGGGAAGGTTCCCAATATCTAGGCTGGACTTTCTAAGCAACCCCTGTTCTAAAGAAACTTTGAGCAAGGAAGATGATTGACATTTATTTTTTCAAGTCATGTAGAAGATTTTACTTTCTTTCTTACAAGGAAGAAGAAAAGATTTTAAAGCTGAGGTTGTTGCTGTGAAACTGCATCACTGTCCTTCAGCCAAACCTACACTTACCCCCTCGAACTACTCTTACAGAGCCTTTAACACACACACACACACACACACACACACACACACACACACACACACACCCCTAACTGCTCCAGCCACCTGCTCCCACCACCCATTCTTTTCTCAGTTCTCACTTCAGAAATACAGTTGCTTTGCTACGCACACAAAGATAAACACTGAGTTCATTTTCTGTGGGTGATACAGGAAAAGCGATAAACGGAGAAGTGATTTCTGTGCTGTAGGAATTGGGCTGGTTTACATTTTTTGAGTTCCTGAAAATGTAATACAATGAACAAAAACAGAATTGGGAAGTTTTCCATCACTGCCTTGATCCACAATTCTGATCAAACAACTAAGTGTCACTTTGTCCCAGTTTCCCCTAGAGTAAAATGGAAATAGCCATCTGTTCCACAAGGGGTAGCATATCTTAAGAGTATTTTAACTTATACAGACATCACTCTTAAGTGGCTCAGATGACAGCGATATCAGCTTCTCCTTGGAAAATGAGAAAGTAAATAGAAGGAATCAGTGATTTGTATGGAACAGAACACAACAGCGGTAGTTAACTATTTACCTCCTGCAACAGCCCACACAGAGCTTTTTTCCTAGCCTAGAAAACCATAGAATCAGAGTGGTTTGGGTTGGAAGAGACCTTAAAGCCCACCCAGCTCCAACCTCCTGCCATGGCAGGGCCACCTCCCAGCAGCCCAGGCTGCCCACAGCCCCATCCAGCCTGGCCTCGAGCACCGCCAGGGATGGGGCACCCACAGCTCCTCTGGGCAGCCTGTGCCAGGGCCTCACCACCCTTATTGTGAAGAATTTCTTCCTAATACCTAATCTAAATCTACCCTCTTACAGTTTAAAGCCATTACCCCTTGTCCTATCACTACACGCTCTTGTAAAAAGTCCCTCCCCATCTTTCCTGTAGCCCCCTTTAAGCACTGGAAGGCTGCTGTAAGGTCTCCCCAGAGCCTTCTCTTCTCCAGGCTGAAGAGCACCAACTCTCTCAGTCTGTCTTCACAGGACAGGTGCTCCAACCCTCTCATCATCTTCATGGCCCTCCTCTGGACTCACTGCAACAGGTCCATG